>JBBYHM010367169.1:0-78809 GCA_038381775.1 Adansonia rubrostipa | reverse complement strand
TTTTCAGCTTCCAAAACACATTCCTACACCAAGAAAACCAAATCCTATAGCTCTTCACTCAGCACCCAAAAATAGCCCCAAAACACTCACTTTCAACCATTACACATTCTAAAAATCACTTTTATCCATACCAGAACCAAAACCTCATTATTTCTCTCTTTTTCTTACTTATTAACAACAAGGAAGAGGGAAAAATTCAAGCCATCTCTGCTATTCTAACTGTTTGGCCAAAAAGTAAAGTTTTGTTAGTATAACTTTTTACTTTATCACTTTCATTTTCTATTTTTCAGCATCTTTATCATTTTAGTGAGCTCTTCATGTTTCCATCACCCTCTTAGGATTATCATGCATTATTATGGCTTTTCGTTGTGGTAGGTTAAGATTTGGATGCCTTAATGCCCCTTTGATGTGCAAAAATGCCTTATTTCATCCTCATTATTTTCATAGCTCTTGCTCATGCATTTTATGTCATATCTATGCATCTTATTATCCTTAGTTCATGTAAGAATCATTAGCTTAACACATTTCAAGCACATTTACACATTAGCTTGCATGAGTCATTGTCATTTTCAATATTCATAACATTTTTTTGTCAAAATGCATAAAACTTTCTTTGTCTAAACCATTGTTAAATTTAGCATCCCCATTCATATTATGTGCCATTTCCTTGTCTGTTTGTTGTCTTCTCCTTGTCAAAATGAACGTTTGATGGCTGTGAAAAAACTAATTTTCAAAACCCCCAAGCCAAGCATGTTAACCTTAACCAATGAGGAGTAGTATGGACTTAGCATTCTCCTTAAAGTTAGAAAAGTATCTTGGGGAAAATTAAGTTTTCCTGGTCTGGAATGTTGGTTAAACAAGCTCAAATCTTTTGATTTCAAAACAAAAATGATCTAACAATTATTCCCTAAATGTTTGTGCCTTTTTTTGAGTCAATTCGTTGAGTGGTATGATCAATAGGCTATTTCATTGTCCCAAATTACTCTAGGGTTGTATGAATGAGTTAATGATGCTCATGCCACTTTTTCCCTTCAGTCATGCATGTTTGAATGCCAACGACTCAAGTTTAGACTCGTAGACATAAAAAAATGAGAGATATCCCCTACTTTGCTTTGTCCCCTGATGGCAGCACAACTATAGTGAATTGAAAAATCAAATTAAAATCATAAATGATTTTTCATGAATTTTCTGATATTTTTCTCTTAAAGCATGTTGAATTATCTTTAAAACAATGTCTTATCCAGCCCCGGATCATTTTGGATGAGAAAGTTATGTTTTTTCAAGTCTTAACTGTCCAAAACCTCTAGAATCCAAGCATGTGTTCTGGTTGGGCCGTTCAAGCCCACTAAATGACTTCTCCAAATTTTTTTAACATTTTTTCCTAAAATATATATGAAATTCCCTTTTTGGAAAGGTAATATTTGCAATTTTGCAATATCAAATCAGCTCAGAATGATTATTCAAATTTTGACACACCTTATCCCTTGTATGCTCTGCCAGTAATGAAATTGATCTGAACTTGAAAGTTTATTTCCTTGGAAAGTGACTTTTTAGGATATGAGAAACATTTTTAGGTTGACCCTCATTGAGTTACCTTTCTAATGATATCTTGTCTAGCCTTTAAAGCCTTCGAACCAATTTACAATAAATTCGGGAAGCAGGATAGCATGATGCTGTCCCCTCTTTTTGGTTATGGTCAAAATTGAGTTGTCATCTCGAATTTTATCTCTAGACATTCGAATGTCTCCGTATCACCCCGATTAGACTCAAAAACATGCTTTGACCTCCTAATGGCTCGTATCAAGGCACAAACACATTTTACATCTTTACCATCCTTATTCATAATAATTTTTTTTGCCAAAAGTTGTTGAAAGGCTTATACATTCTTTAAATCACAAGGTTTTGCTAACTTAAGTTTTCTAACTTGACTTCTCTAAAGAGTGTCAAACGTGTCACTTTTGGGGATACTCTACCCCATCTTTTTGAAGAGATACTCCAACCCTATTTTTTAAAATTGTCGAGATTAAAAAAAATCTTTTTTGGTCAAAATGGTTTGTCATTCATGGGGATATCCAACCTCAACCTTCTGAGGGGATACTCCAACCCTACTTTTCAAAATTGTCAAGATTAAAAGAAAACTCCTTTGTCAAAATTATTTATCATCCACGAGAATACTCTTATCCTACCTTTCTGAAGGGATACCCTAACCTTATCTTTCAACTACAATTAATCTTTTTTTCTCCTCCTTGGATTTCCATGAATATGTCAAACAAACCTCATTTAATCAAGAAACCCAGATATGTCTCAAAAATTTTCAATTCGGTTATTCCCAAATAATCGATGCCAATTGTGAGATAAATTTCAATAGTCCATTCCTTTTCTTTATCATTGCATTAAATGACCCATGTTATGTTGCTTCATTTATCGCCTTACTAACATGATTTCTTTGCGATGATTATTTGCATTCATGTTCTCAAAATGTTTCAAATAAAATTAAAGGTAATGTTTCGTGTGGGTATCTCTCTAGTGCCCAAAGTGGAATATTCCATTTTTCAAAGTAAAATCCAAAGTTCATATTTATTAAAAATCTTTATATTCCCCATCTCTCTGGGGTGTATATGAGATTAAACCTTTTCATCAAAACCTGGGTTTGTATTTATATAAGATTCATGCATTAAAAAGGGTAATATCAAAATAATGACAAATTAAGATTGAAAAAATAAAAACTGAGACAAGACATATCTAGTAAGGTACTGAATTTGGGCATCGCGAAAAGGTTTATACCTCATGGTCGTAACCGACTCCCGAACCTAAATGATGAATCTTTGTATTACGTAGACCACGGGATCGATGTTTCGAGTTTTGTAACTCAAAACATATGTTTCAATAGGTATCCACTCATGCCTAGCCCAAAATGATTGGTGGCAACTCTTAGTGTTGGCCATTTCATCATGGTCATCCGAGACCAATAAGATGAGCTATTCATCTTATGGTCCCCTTTACTGTATCATAAGCCCAGAATTCATACATTCTCGTTCTCATCATATCCTGAAAGAAAAGTCTTGGCCAAGAAGACACTTTCAAGTCAAAAAAATATATTAAGTCGTGCATACCCATAGATCCACGAGAATCTGCCCTGGGGTATGTTGTGACATCTTGTCCTCAATGGGCTATACCTTTTCTTTGTTTGTCCTCAAAGAGCAGGACATTTTCTTTTTTTGTCCTAAAAAAATAGTACCCTTTCTTTTATTCTTTTTTCATTCTAGTCCTCAAAGAGCTTTTTCTTTTCTTGTCCTCAAAGAGCAGGACCTTTTCGTTCTTTGCCCTCAAAGAGTAGGACATTTTCTTTCTTAGTCCTCAAAGAGTAAGACCCTTTTCTTTCTTTGTCCTCAAAGAGCAGGACGTTTCCTTTTCTTTGTCCTCAAAGAGTAAGATATTTTTTTTCTTTATCCTTAAAGAGCAGGACGTTTCCTTTTCTTTGTCCTCAAAGAGTAAGATGTTTTCTTTCTTTGTCCTCAAAGAGTTGGACATTTTCTTTTCTTGACCTCAAAGATTAGGACCTTCTCTTTCTTTATCCTTAAAGAGTAGGGCTTTTTTTCTTTCTTTTTCCATAAGGATTAGGATTTTTTTCTTTGTCCTCAAAGAGCGGGACCTTTTCTTTTTTTATCCTAAAAAAGTTAGGCATTTTATTTTCTTTGTCATTAAAGAGCAAGACATTTTTTTTCTTGTCCTCAAAAACAAGACCTTTTTCTTTCTTTATCCTCAAAGAGCATGACTTTTTCTTTCTTTGTCCTCAAAGAGTAGGACCTTTTTCTTTCTTTGTCCTCAAAGAGCATGGCATTTTTTTTCTTTATCCTCAAAGAGCAAGACGTTTTCCTTTTGTCCCTCAAAGAGCAGGATATTTTCTTTCTTTATCCTTAAAGAGCAGGACATTTTTTTCTTTAAAGAGCAAGACATTTTCTTTTCTTATCCCTAAAGAGCAGGACTTTTTCTTTCTTTGTCCTTAAAGGGCATGACTTTTTCTTTCTTTGTCCTCAAAGAGCAGGACCTTTTTCTTTCTTTGTCCTTAAAGAGCAGGATGTTTTTTTTTCTTTGTCCTCAAAGAGCAAGACCATTTCTTTCTTTGTCCTTAAAGAGCAAGATCTTTTGTTTTCTTTGTCCTCAAAGAGTAGGACCTTTTTTTCTTTGTCCTCAAAGTACAAGATTTTTTTTCTTTGTCCTAAAAGAGCAGGACCCTTTTTTTTCTTTGTCATCAAAGTGTAGGATGTTTTCTTTTCTTTGTCCTCAAAGAGTATGACGTTTTCTTTCTTTGTCTTTAGAGAGCAGGACATTTTCTTTTCTTGTCCTCAAAGAGCAAGACGTTTTCTTCTTTTGTCCTCAAAGAGCAGGAAATTTTCTTTTCTTGTCCTCAAAAAGCAGGGCCTTTTCTTTCTTTGTCCTTAAAAAAGTAGGATTTTTTTTTCTTGTTCTTAAAGAGTAGGACCTTTTCTCTCATTCTAGTCCTTAAACAGTAGGACATCTTTCCTTTAAAGCCCACACAAGCTGGTGGCATCCATTTGATTCTAGTCCTCAAAGAGTAGGATGCCTTTTCTTTTAAGCCCACACAAACTGAATGCATCAAAAGATGCCTTTTCTATTGCTTTTAAGCCCACATGAGCTGGTAGCATTTCTGTTCTTGTAGTCTTCAAAAAACAACACACCTTTTCTTTCCCAGTCGAGCAATAACCTAATACATGCCTGAACAAAATGATGCCTATTTATCTTTGCCATATTCCTAATACTTAGCAATAATCAAAGAGAGGTAACTGTAAACACCTCATTTTATCCAATCCATTTTTTGGTATCCTAGGAGTTGGAAAAGATGACAAAATCAAAAAAGAAGAAATAAAGCTAGGGGATGATCATCACCCAATGAAAAAGTTTTTGGTGAAGGTCTAAAATTCCTATAGATCACTTTAAAGAAAAATGCAAAAACGAGGCATCAAAGGTCATTTTAAGGGTGTCATTGAGTCATTCAGGTGAGTACGTGAGCCAATTTTCCTTATTTTGTGACCAAGATAAGACAACTTGAGGAAGCTAAGGTATATGTGGGTCACATGGGTGCTTAAACATTGTCACAAGGCTTCATGTTACCAAAATTTTGAATTTTCATGTGTAGTATCGACACATGAGGGTTTGGTATCGATACCTAAGGTGTGGTATCGATACCTAGCATGATTGTATCGATACAACTCTTGGCAGTAGCTAAAGTTATGATTTTTGACAAAATGTCTCGACACATAAGTATGAGTATCGATACAAGTCCATAGAGTATCGATATAGGGCTCAAAGTCTCGAGACTGGAAATAATTTATGCTCTTAGTATCGATACAAGTATTATGCGTAAAATTTACCTTGCATATCGATACAAAATGATATGTATCAATACATGTAGGCCATTTTAGCTATTTTGAGCCACCTTTAAGCTTTCGCATTACCCATTCAAAATTCAATTTAAACACATGTTTTGCATCAAGAATCATCAAAAATCATAACAGGTTTCATTTTTGGGCTTGTAATCAAATTTAAACAAGTTTCAAAGCATAATTTGTAAAAGACAAAGGTTAAGCATATGCTATCTCCTATACGTGGAGAATAACATGGGCTTAAGATTGTTATGAAGTTAGTTTTCCATTCTTAGGGGTAAAGCAAGTATTCAGTCTTGGATTCACGGAAGAATGAGTATAAGAGTACTGGTTTTTCAAAAATGAAATGAAGTCTTTGAGTTAAAAAAATGTGAACCCATGGTTCTTAGCGAACCATCCTTATAGTGGCATGGTCAAAGGGTTATTCTATTGGCCCAAACTACTCCGGGATTATGGAATAAACTCATGATGCCCATGTCAACCTCTTATCTTAGTTATGGATGTTTGACCATCCATGGCCAGAGCTTAACCCAAAGAAAAACCAAAATATCGAACACTTCCCTTATTTTATTCTGGCAGCATAGTGGCCTGGTCTTGAAAAATTATTTAAAAAATAAAAAATGATTTATCCAGAATATGTTGGTATTTTTCCCTTGAAGGGTTTTGAATTAACTTTCCAACGATGTCTTATTTACCTTCAGATCATCTCGAATGAAATAGTTATGATTTTTGAATATTTTATTATTTGGAACCCTTGAATCCAGCAAGCAATTTATTATTTGGGCTGTTTCAGCCTAGCAAACAACATTTTTCAATCTATTGAATATTTTCCCAAGGATTTCATGAAATTCCCCTTTTGAAAAGGTATTATTTTCCTTTTAATAATTTTAGATGAATTCAAACTGATTTTTTAAAGTCCATTATACCTTTACTCTATACATGCTGCTAGTGTAGAGTCAGATGGAAATTCAAAAATTGATTCTGCCTAGAAAATCGATTTTTGAAATATTCTTACATTAATCTTCATTGAGTTACCTTTCCAACGGTACCACGTTTACCCCTCAGGACCTTTGGATAAGCCCCGAATAAATTCAGAAAAAGAAATGATGCGACTTTGTCCTCTGTGTCTAACCTAATTTTTGAAACGCTTGTATTGAGGCATTCGAACATCTCATGATCTACTTGGCTCATTCCCATGACCTAAGCCCTTTAGACTCAGATAGAGGCTAAATAAAATAGAAACATTTTAGCCAAATGTTTGGCTCCTGATTTTCAAAGATCCCCCTATTAAAAAATGACCTGTTCCTCTTAAATGTCAAAATTTTTCATTTTTAGGGATACTCGAACCTCACTACCCTGAGGGAATACTCTAACCTTACTTTTACCTCAAATCCAATATCAAACTTCTATTTTTGGGGATACTCCAATGCTATTACTCTGAAGGGATACTCTAACACTGCTTTTACCTCAAAATGACATCAAAATGTTTATTTTCAGGGATACTCTAACCTCACTACTCTAAGGGGATACTCCAACCCCGTTTTTACCTCTAATCTAATATCAAACTTCCATTTTCAAGAATACTCTAACCCTACTCTTTTGAGGGGTTACTCCAACCCCACTCTTTATATTCCTTCTAAAATCTAAGCTTTTCTCCCTCTCGAGTCATTGAAACCTTTTTCTCTTTAAATTTTCACCGAATTCGACTAAGTCTTAATGTTGTCATCTTGGTTATTCATCAATAATCGAAGACAACTACAAGATACTTTCGATTATCCCTCTTTTTTATGTATTTTGTATGTTTATTTTTGTATGGATTTACTTGTTGTTTTCTTGCCTATCTTACTAATACATTTCCTTATGTAGGGACCTCGAGCATTCATGCTTTAAAAAATCATTTTCAAAATCAAGAAAACAATATCTCGTATTGGTATCTCTCCTATGCCAAACATGAAATATTTGATTTTTTTAAACCCATCCGGAGATCATTTTCATAAAAAACCTTATGTTTCACATCTCTTTAAGGTGCATAGGTGATCAAATTTTCATTAAAATCGAACTCATATCTTTACAAAAATTCATGCATTAGAGGGAATTATATTTAAATAATGTTAAAAATGGAACCGAGGAAACTAGATTCAAGTAAGATATAATTAGATGGTACCGATTTTTGGGCATCGTGGGGGTGTTAATCCTTCCCCACATGTAACCAACTCCTAAACCTAAAACAACGAGCTTCTGGTGCTATTTTTAATAGGCATCCGGTCATGCCTAACTTAAAATGATCGATGGCGACTCCAAGTTTAGGGCCACTTCGTGGTGGCCATCCAAGACTAATCAGATGAGCAATTCGTCCGATGATCTTTTACTCTTTCATGTTAAACATCAAAATATTATTTAAGTTGAGAGCACTTTGGCCCTTCAGATCATTTAAAGTTCGTAAAAGCCGGGCACATGGAACATTGATAGCTTGGCGACTCCACTGGGGACAAACTTAGAGAGTTAGGCTTATGACTAGCTATGTCTTGCTTGGTCCCTGGTTCTTCGGTATCCATAATTATTTGGATATAATTCCTTCATTGCCTTCTAATCTCTTACTTTTTATGCCTTTATTTCATGATTCTTTTTTTAGGGATCACTTTTTTTTCAAATAAATGTTAATTTGAATAAGTATGGTTATATGGAATAAAAAGGTTTGATAGTTTTCTCGACACACACCGTGCACTTTCATTTTGCACTAGATTCCCACCAAACACCATGATGAAGACAGGATACTAATTATTAGGAGGCAGTGAGCCATTTGCCTTTGTGCGTAACCCTCGCATAGGCATGGAAGGACCTTGTAGGATGTAAATTATCTATGTCTCTTGTGAGTAACATTCCGCATTTGCATAGAGAAATACTTTCACTGGGTTGAACCTATTCTGCCAAACCCATGATAGGCCTAGGATCAGGGTGTCTCAACTACTTTATTGGATGAAAGAGCGATTTTGATACCTATTTAAGGTTATACTTAAACTTATATAGTAAGCCCTACGACCCAAACCATGTCAAACTATACTAGAATGCTGATAGAATAACCTAGAGAATAGGGTCACTCAGGGAAACACTTCTTACCTTTATACCATATTATACCAGTGATGATAGGTGAACATCATCGCTCATATTTGTCATGTTATTTTTATGTTATTTCTTTTAGGCATGCTATAATGTTCTATGGCTTACCTTCCTTTAGTAAGTGGGTGATGATGAGCGAATGTTCACAACTATGATGCCAAAAGTTCATAATCTGACCAAAATAAGTCACCATGCTGATAACTTAACATAGATATTGATGAACGAATGTCACCTCTTGTTTGGTCAGGCCTGACCTTATGTGGTATTGAATCACCACATGTAAAGGCAATCTTAATGTAGATACACTGTGATGCTGTCTGATTGTTATGCTAGCCCCTATGCATTATATCATTTATTCTTAGGGCAAACTTCTATGTGGCATTTTCATTTTGCTGCTTTCATTCCTTTATGTGCTTATTTCTCTGTACAGCTGCTAAGTTATCGTCTTTTTTTCTTTTGCATGCGTGCATCATTTCATTATTATTATTACCATGGGACAATTGGCCAACAGTGCAGTGTTTACCAAGGGGTGTCTATCATGGAGCAACAATTTGCCTCAGAGTTAAAATCTTTTGAGAAAGTTTGAGCCTAGTTCAAACGATGACAAAGTAAAGATGGGGATGTCTTAAAACCTAGGTATATCTCGACAGCGCATGAAAAGATTAAAACAAAGTATCATCAGAACAACTGGCAAGATTTGAAATATATATGGATCAGTTGGTATAGTGCCAAGAAGGAATCATTCATGAAGCGATACAGGGACATTGCCCTTTACTCTAGGTCCATTTGGATGTTAATCTATTGTAGGTCGCTTCTCGATTTTGGAACCCCACATATTAATGCTTTACCTTCAACCATAAGGACTTGACCCCTACAGTAGAGGAATATACCTCGCTGCTTAACATTGAGATGGCCAAGACTGATAGAATATATTGCAAGGTGTTGAACCCTCCAACTTTTAAGAAAAGATTGGCCCCGATTCTCAGTGCACCCAAGACATGAATTGAGGGTCACATCAAAAGAAGAGAAATGGCTAGTTTGAAAGAGGCAATGGCAAATACCACTGACGTTCAAAGAATGCAAGATATATTCGCTTTGGTGATATATGGCCTAGTCATTTTCCCAAAGATGCTAGGTTATGTCAAAGCGGCATGGTGATCTCATTTCTCGATTGTGTTGCAACATTAATCTAGCACCTACTATCATCACTAAAACCATTCGAGCCCTTAAATTTTGTAAGAAAATAAGGACAAGACGTTTCATTAGATTTGCACCTATGCTTCATATGTAGCTTGTTAGCCATCTTTACCCTGAAGAAAATAGGAGGCCATACAATTTCTTCCCTAACTTCAGTCCTATCTCCAAAGTCCTCGAGAAAGAATGGCCTCGCAAAAATCTGAGGAACAATGGATCAAAAAACTTCAGAATCTCAACGAGGATAAAGTGACATGGAAAGCTACTTAGTTCTCGCCACAAACCATCATGTACAGATGTGGGGAGTAGAATTATGTGCCTCATTAGGTTTCAATAATTTTTATGTCAACAATTTGTCCCCTTTGTTCAAGACCTAGAGGCATGTGACTTTGAATATGGTGAGACATATTATAAGTAAAAAATTCAATTAGCCTTCCATGCTTGGAGACAAACTTAATGCATGGAAATACATTAGAGAGGAAGCAGTGTGACCTTGGGGTATAATGAATGGAAAATATGTTGTATCAATAATGCCTTGCCTCGTCCGCTGTTGCATCTATAGATAAAGAATTCCTTTATGAAATCAAATTGGTTAGATGAGAATTCAAACAAGAAAAGATAACTCTTACTAAGGAAATTACCCACCTAAAGAAGAAAAAGAGTCAATTGGCGATGGACGTTTATCTACATGAAGGTGAGGTAAAATGAGCTGATAAGGAGAAGAATCATTTCAAAGAAGATCTTGAGAGCCTAAGGAAAGACTATGTGGCCATCAGCAAAGCAAACAAATCATGATGCCAAGGTAAGTCTTTAATAGAGTGGGCAACAGAAATTGCCACTTTTGAAAAAAACTACATCAGTGGAAAGAAGTGGCTAAAGACAGTAAAAAAAAGCTTGTCAAAGCTTGAACCGTCGCATCACCTTATCAAATGAGAAATTTACAGTTAGGAGCTTGATTTCAAGATTTGAAAGCAAATCAGGTTGAGAGTGAGACGTTAATGGTCAAGGTTCAAGGTTTAGAGCAGTCCTTACAAGCTCGCCAAAATCAAGTGGATGAATTAGTACGGGCCTCAGAACGGCGAGAGCAAGAATGGCAATAAATAGTTGAACAGGCATGCCAAAATTAACAAACTTATCATTGCCATCTCACTAAACAAATTCAAGCAGCTCAGTTGGAGGTTGAATATATGATGGACGCGGCTAGATCTCTAGCATGTAGCATCTTACCTACTGAAGCTCACAAACAAGAATTGCTATATTTCTTAAAACATGTGATTAAATAATGTAATCATGCCAGACATTTTTAAATGTAATCATATGTATTCAAGACTTTAGTTGCTTCAATGAAAAACACTATTGGTGGAGCCGTTTCCTAATCCAATTGTCCCTCTTGTATTTATAGCAATAACAATTATTCTTTTTCTGCTTTGCATTAATAACATAATTCTTTTTCTACTTCATGAATTCATATCCATCTTCATGTCATGTCATGCAACATTCTAAAAGTCTAATCTGTTAATAATCTAAAGTGAAGATGTTCCAAAACATGAAATATTTAGCTTGCCATTGCTACAGCACTCGTACCCATCGTAAATCCATAGAGAACGATCATCAATCTTGCATTGAGTGATTAAAACTCATGTACAAAGAATCTCAAGAACAATCAGCTCATAGGTTTGAAGCTTTAAAGGATAAAGGATAAAGAAGCACCATTGATGCTGGCAAAGGATTAGCCAACCATGAGAGTAATATGAATGGTGGTACTGAGGCTGCTAATGTGCATGAAGCAGCTTTGCATGAATAGCATGACCCGGTAGCACGAATTTTGTCAACTCAACCATTCATTTATCTTAATCCTGCAATAGCACCACATTTAGTTCAAGGCTCTTTGCCCACTATACCTATAGTATCAGATCTTGATGAACAAGCAGAACAAGAAAGGGCAAAAAGGTTTTTAAAAAATGATAAAGACTTAAACAAATACCAATCTCTAGAGAAACATCTTCGAGCTATCGAGGAAAGTGATAAATTTGGAATTGTAGATGCGAAGGCTCTAGGATTGGTCTCTAGTCTTATCATTCTGCATAAATTCAAGGTGCTAGAGTTTGAAATATATAATGGGACCACAGATCCCACTGCCCACCTTCGAATGTATTGTTGCAAGATGACTGAGCATGAGGAAAATGAAAAATTGCTAACCCACTGCTTCCATGACAGTTTAACTAGGGCAGCTCTCCGATGATATATAAGGCTAAACCCTATAAGAATTCAAACATGGATAGATCTAACTCTTGCATTCTTCAACAAATATAAGCATGTATCTGACGGGCCCTAGATCGTCTCTCTTTCATGAACATGGAAAAGAAAGCCCTTAAGAGTTTTAGGCAGTATGCCCTAAGATGGAGAGAGGAGGCAGCTCAGGTTTAGTCTCCATTAATTGAAAGAGAAATGACAGTTATGTTCATTGGCACTTTGAAAGCTTCTTACTATGAGAAGTTAGTGGGAAACACCACAAAAAATTTTGTTGATATGGTTATATCAGGGGAGATGATTGTAATGCCATCAAAAGTGGGAAAATATATATGGAAAAATCATCTGAGTTAATTAAGAAACCAATAAGTAAGGGAAAAGAAAAGGAAGTAAGTGTTGTTAGTCATAGCACCACAAAGTTCCCTCAAAATCCAAGCTCAGCTCAAGGGGTATATGCCCCAAATATGTTGGGTCCGAGTTTTAGCCTATACCAAATGACACGAGTAGTTCATTCTATGGGATTACTCCAACAGTCACCCTCACACCAAATCCTGTTCAAAACACTCCTCCAAGCATGCAACCTCGCAACACTAATAATGCCAGAGCCCTAAGTAATCATCAAGCACACCGAGAAAGGGAACATTTTGACCCTTTACCATACTTATGTAAAGAGATCTATAATTGCCTATTAGTCGGTCGATTGGTCACCCCGGTGTTTATAGACCTGAAATCTTTACTATACTCCAACTGGTATGATGAGAATGCTTACTGTGAATACCATGCTAGAGCACAAAGACATTCAATTAAGAACTGCACCTCATTCAAGAGAAAGGTGTAGGGCCTACTAAAAATAGGTGTAATCAAAATAGAGCAAGGACCCAGACTAAATGTTGGGGCCAACCTGCTCCCTCATCACGGTGAACTAAGGGTAAATTCTGTAATTGATGGGAAAGGCTGCTGGATTAAAAAAAATGTCAAAGAGGTTAAGATGCCAATAAGTAAAGTATGGCAAACATTCAGGGAGGTTGGGATAGTAAGCTCGAAAGAGAAATCCATAGAGTCTTTTTACTGTTACTGTGCTCAAGAGCACGATTTACAGTAATGTTCATTGTTCCTAAAAATGGTCCAAGGAATGATGGACTGATCTGAGATAGAATTCTACAAAGAATGTGATGAACTGACTTATCTATCCATTAACATGATCGAAAGGAAGAAAATCAATGATGATGGTATCCTGATTTGCCTGTCCCTTATGAGTATGGAGAGGCAGCCAAATGAAAGCTTTAGGCATTACGCCATAGATGGAAAAGGTCATCTAAATTTAACCACTATTGACGAAAAAGAAAATGATCGTCAAGTTCATTAGCACACTATAGTCATCGTACTAAAAAAAAGTGGCAAAAAGAACCCTTAAAAGCTTTATCGACGTAGTCATAATTTGTGGGATGATGGATAAGGCTTTAAAAGATAATCAAGTAAGGGTAAAAGGAAAGGAAAAGTTAAAACAACATGCAACTAAGGTTCGACAAGGAAGCTAGCTCATCTCAAACCTATACAAGCGTGGACCTAGAAAGGTTCATTGCTGGGTAAGATTATAAGATCGTGAAAAATTTGGAAGAGCTCAAAACGCCAATGAGCACAGTTTGGCAGATTCTAGTAAAGGCCAAATTAGTCAATGGGGTCAGGAAAAAAAAGGAAAAAGTTGGCAACTTTTACGATTTCCATATGGTACATGGTCATACCCTTTAGATGTGTAAAGAGTTTCGTACCATTGTCCCAAGAATGATGAAGGAAGGCATCATCAAATTTTATGATGAGAAACAGACTTTGACTATTTAACACGCAGATGCACTTCCATCCATCAATGCCTAGAAGAGGATAGGGGTAATCCCTCCTATGGCATCGAAAGACCACTGATCTTGTATAATAATCAACCGTATCCTTAAACCACTTATGCCCCAACTACACCAAGGATGGTCGTTCAACTGTCATCTCCATTTCTCTACGAAGACAACAAGGTTGTTCCCTTAAACTATAAAAGTAAAACCTTACTTATTGGGGAATCTAGTTAATAGCCTCAAATATTGATCTTTTAAGGGTAAGCTACTTGACTCGGAGTGGTAGGTGTTATGCGTCACTAGCCTTATGAGATGAAGCTCAGTAAGAAGATAGTAGCCAAAATCTTTAAACACTTAAGTTTGTAACTAAAGGGTCAAATTCAAAAGTTATCAAGGAACCAATAAGTAAGAATGAAGCAATGGAGTTTCTTAAGTTTATCAAACACAGTGAATACAGTATCATGGATCAGCTAAATAAGCAACTTGCCAAAATATCTGTGCTGTCACTTTTGTTAAACTTCGAAGCTTATAGAAATGCACTTTTGAAAGTTTTCAATGAGGCCTATGTCTCTTTTGATATTTCTATAGGCCAACTAGATCATCTAGTGAACAATATCATGGCTGAAAATTACATATCCTTTAGCGATGACAAGATTCCACAAGGAGGAAAAGGAAGTCACAAAGCCCTTCACATCACCACATATTGCAAAGGGAGCATATTGCCTAAGGTGATCATCGATAATAGGTTAGCTTTGAATATAATGCATATGTCATGCCTAAACAAGCTCTCTATTGATGCGTCTCACATTTGAAACAGTCACATAGTTCTATGAGCATTTGACGGAACCTACAAAAGCATTATCCCACTCTAAATAGGCTCATATACTTATGAAGTTGACTTTCATGCAATAGACATTACTCCATCATATAATTGCCTTTTGGAAAGGTCGTGGATCCATTCTGAGGGAGTAGTTCCATCATCCTTATACCAAAAATTAAAGTTTGTAATTGGAAACAAAATTATTAGTGTTGGTGCAAAAGAAGATATCATTGCTGCTACCTCAATCGATATCCCAAATGTTGAACCTACTGAGGGCATTCTAGAACCTTTTTTTCACTCATTTGAGTTCATTAATGCCACCTATGTTAAGGAAGGATTGCCTATGATTAAGCCTCATCCGTTAGGAAGCACGTAAATGGGCTTAAAATTAACAATTGATAAAGGTGCTAAAGCCGAAAAAAGGCTTATAAGATGCCTCCAAGGAGTTGTTAAAGCTTTAAAGGTGACCCATTAGACTAACAAAAGAGAAGTGGGGTTCGAACTTGATGCACAGTAGAAAAAGAAGCAAGCCTAGAAGAATCGAGAGAAAAGACTACCACGTCTATTGGGACAAGACATGGGACATGAACCTATGGCATTTTCGCTATTGCATAAGAACTTTCATTCAGGCTGACATGTTAACACTAGCTTGACAAATGTCATACTTATGTTATTGAAAACATTTGGGGATTTTCCTATCAACGTAATTGAAAAGCCATCAGCAATGGGTGGAGAGATCGACTTATGCCTTCTAGAGTTTATTCAAAGTGTCTGGACTAAGACAAAAATCCCTATATTGTTTAAAACTTTTTCAAAGTAATGCCATGAACCAAACCCACATGCTTTTGTCTAAGAGCATTGTGGGATCCTTTGTATAAGCACCTTTTATTAAGTATTATCAATGAAAATGATGAAGCATTATGTATTTCATTAATTGTGTCCATTTTCACCTCTTCCCACATATCTTTTTTAGAACTTTTTTAAAGTAATGCCATGAACCAAATCCACATGCTTTTGCCCAAGAGCATTATGGGATCCTTTGTATAAGCATATTTTATTAAGTATTATCAATGAAAATAATGAAGCATTATGTATTTCATTCATTGTGTCTATTTTCACCTCTTTCTGCATATCTTTTTACCTATATTGTTCTTTTTCATATTTTCAGGTATTCGGATAAAGATGACATGAATATCCGCATTGAAACTTAGGAAATAAACTTTGAGCAAGCGATCTGTGCTGGTGGGGTTGAGTATGAAAAAGATTCTGGGGAGGACCTTGTACCCCCTAATCTGTTCAAACTAATTGAATAAGAACTAAAATAGATCTTAGCTCATAAAGAACCCATCGAAACCATAAACCTTAGGGTAGAAAAAGATCAAAAAGAAGTTAAAATTGGAACCTCTATAAAACCATCAACCGAAACCAATTGATAAGCCTTCTTGAAGTGTATTGAGTGTGTTTGCCTGGTCTTACCAGGATATGCTTGGGTTGAATACCGATAACATAGTCCATAAGCTTCTTCTCAAACCCGAGTGTAAACTTGTATAACAAAAACTTAGGAGGATAAAAATTGAGATGCTACTAAAGGTCAAAGAAGAAGTCAAGAAACAATTTGAAGTAGGATTTCTCAAATTTCCTAAATACGTTGAGTGGGTGGCCATTAGAGTCCTAGTCCCTAAGGAGGATGGCACGGTGCAAATGCATGTGGATTATAGGGACTTAAACCAAGCTAGTCCAAAAGACAACTTTGGTTTA
Source organism: Adansonia rubrostipa (assembly GCA_038381775.1). Lineage (NCBI taxonomy): Eukaryota > Viridiplantae > Streptophyta > Magnoliopsida > Malvales > Malvaceae > Adansonia > Adansonia rubrostipa. Next base: position 62,427 of record JBBYHM010367169.1, on the reverse strand, counting down.
CCCTATGTCGATACCCTAGTGGATAACACTGCCAAAAATGCATATTTTTCTTTCATGGATAGATTTTTGGGATACAACCAAATCAAAAAGGTGATCGAAGACATGGAAAACACCGTACTCATGACCATGTGGGGAACTTTTTGCTACAAAGTGATGCTTTTCCAGCTTAAAAACACTGGGGCAACTTATCAAAGGGCAGTGGTGACATTGCTTCATGACCTTATGCACAAAGAGATCAAAGTTTATGTGGACAACATGATCGCCAAGTCGCTTAGAGAGAATAAACATGTAGCCGACTTATGGAAGCTCTTCAAACATCTTCGTAAATATTAGCTAAAGTTAAACCTTGCCAAATGCATATTTGGTGTCACATCCGACAAGTTATTGGGCTTTATTATGAGTGAAAAAGGAATAAAAGTAGACCCTAACAAGGTTAGGGCCATTCAAAGCCCTTCACCCCTTTAAACCCCAAGAAAAGTAAAAAGTTTTTGGAGAATATTAAACTATATAGGCCGATTTATATCTCAATTGATCGACAAAAATGACCCAATCTTTCTACTACTTCATAAACAAAATCCTGAAGAATGGAACGGAGAATATCAAGAAGCCTTTGATAAAGTAAAGCAATGCCTTTCAAGCCTTCTAGTGCTTGTGACCCTAATCCCAAGTAGACCTTTAATTTTATATCTATCAGTTTTTGATAGTTCGATGGGTTTGTCTTAGGCCAGCATGATGATTCAGGAAAAAAGGAATAGGCTATCTACTATTTAAGCAAGAAGTTCACAGAATGTGAAAATAGCTACTTGATAGTAGAAAAGCTATGTTGCACTTTAGTCTGGACAGCCAGAAGGTTAAGACAATATATGTTATACCACACCACATGGTTGATCGCCAAAATAGATCTCATCAAATATTTATGTGAAGCCCTTACATTGTCAGGGAGATTGGCTAGGTGGCAAGTCCTACCTTATGAATACGATATTGTATCTGTGAATTAAAAGGCCATCAAGGGTAGTGCAATCACAGATTTCTGAGCTAGTTGAGCAACGGATGATCAACCTTTAGACAATCCTCGATGAAGACCTCATGTGCATATCCAAGGTGGGAAATGCAATCAATAGCGATTCACTTGGAAAATGTTTCTCCATGGTGCTTCAAACCTATTTGGGCATGGAATTGGGGTAATTTTAATATAACCTAAGGGAAGCCATTATCCTTTCACTACGGATTGAGCTTTGGCTGCACCAATAATGTAGCTGAATATGAGGCTTGTATCATGGGACTCCAAGCTGCCATCGAAAGGGGCATCCAAACCTGACTAGTGTTTGGAAACTCAGCCCTTGTCATTTACCAATTAAAAAGAGAATGGCAGACATATGACACCAAACTAACTCATTATAAAAGTTTAATCTCAGAACTAAGAAAAGAATTGGATGATGTTAGATTTCAATATTTACCTCAGAAAGAAATCAAAATGCTGATGCTTTAGCCACCTTATCATCCATGTTTAAGGTTGATCAGGAGTCAAATGTTACCTTTATTCAGATGAGCATTCATTTAACACTGCATATTGCATGGAAGAAAAAAATGGTTTGCGCTGGTATCATGAAATCCTCTAGTATATAAAAAATCAGTAATACCCTGATCATACCACTTAAAATGATAAAAAAAACCATATGAAGAATGGCTGCAAACTTCATTTTGGATGGCGAAGCACTATACAAAAAGAGTTGGGACCATATATTATTTGGTGCATGGAAGCCTCAAAAGCCAAAAGAATCTTTGAGGAGGTCCATGATGGGATTTGTGGTACGCATGCTAATGGATATTGATGCGAAACAAGTCATGTGATCAAGCTACTACTGGTTGACTCTAGAAAGGGATTGCACCAACTATGCTTGTAAATGCCATAAATGCCAAATCTATACTGACAAGATTCATGTCCCTCTGGTACCATTGCACATTATGGCAACCCCATGGCCATTTTCTATGTGGGGTATGGACATGATTAGACCAATTACCCCTAAGGCCTTTAGTGGATATCGTTTCATACTAGTTGCTATCAACTATTTCACTAAGTGGGTGGAAGCAGCTTCTTATGCTAACGTTACAAAAGTTATCATGTGCAAATTTATGAAGCAGGATATCATATGTTAGTATGGCCTCCTCAAGCAAATCATCACGAACAATACGCATAATTTGAAAAACAAAATAATGTAAGAAATATGCTCTCAGTTCAAAATTCAACATTAAAATTTCATCCCATATTGTCCAAAAATGAATAGGATGGTGGATGTAGCCAATAAGAATATCAAAAAGATAATTGAAAAGATGGCTGAGATGTACAAAGACTGGCATTAAAAGTTACCTTTGCATCACCTACTTACTGGACAGCAGTATGAACTTTTACAGGTGATACACTATTCTCCTTAGTTTATGGCATGGAAGCTATTCTACCCATCGAGATAGAAATCTCATTGCTCAGAGTTCTAATAGAAGCATAACTTGAAGAGGCTGAATGGGTTAAAGATCGATTTGAGCAACTTAATCTCATCAAAGAGAAGAGAATCGAAGCCATCTATCATGGGCAGATGTATCAAAAGTGCATGATAAGGGCCTATGACAAAAAGGTCCATCCTTATCAGTTTAAAGTGATTTAGTGCTTAAGCAAATTTTCCCAATCCATAAAGATGTTTCGCAGAAAATGGACCCTAAATTGGGAAAAACCATACATAGTGAAGTGTGTATTCTCTGAAGGAGCCTTAATCTTAATTGAAATAGATGGCAACAACCTGCCCAATCCTATGAACTCTGATTCCGTAAATAAATACTATGCCTAAAAGGACTTTAGGATGAAAACCTGAAATAGCATTCTATTAGTCATTCGCCTACCATTCTCAAAAAAAATAAAAAATAAAAAAACAACAGAATCAAAAAATAAAAGAAAATAAACTTAAGTCGAAAGCCAGAGAAGGCGGCTTAAATAACCAAACCTATTTAAACCAAGTCAAGCCAAACCGTCATTAGTATAAAGCCAATCTTCCCCATATTCATAACTCTGACCAAGACACCAAATCATAACTTAACCCATATATTCTATGCTGAGCAAATGTCATCCAAACCTGCACTTGGAAAAAGAAAACTAACCAACTTTGAGGCCTGTATCCCACCCTCGAGCAATCTAAGGAATTTTCTTATGATTTGTCCAATACCACAAGGATCATTTGCTCGAGAAGAAATCTCCAAAAACACTCAGTTAAGAATTCATGTCATCAGCATCAGAGCTAGTCGACCAGGAAGACTTTTCATATCTCTTTTGTATTTCAAAACTTTCCACAATCTTATAACTTTGTCATAAATTCCCTCTTTCTTTAAATAAAAAAATATTACTCGATTTCTCACAAAATCTTGTCATAGCCTTGTGTTCCATGTTGCATCATGTTTATTATTTAATTAATAAAGCTTGATAAATAAACAAAACTGATAACAAGATTTCATAGCAATACTTGGAAAGATTAAACTTTGCAAGAATTTTTGTTAGGTCTAAAGACCAAAAATAAACTTTAGGGCCATGATTGGTCCCACCTTCTTTGATCTTGTATCTGGAGAAATGTTCAAACTATACCCTTAGAAAAGCCTATCATGAAGAAAAGAGTCTAAAATCCTGCTTTGATTGGCACCCAAACAACCAAGGTTCAACATATTGGAACAGTCAAAGAGTTTTTTTAGAGTTAGAATTGGCAAAGAAGCACCACGCATGCTTGCTAATGGACTAATTACAGCTAGAACCTTTCAACGTGAATAATTCAATTTCATAATCCTCTTATTACAATTATAGGTCATTGAGACAAGAAGCCACCTTATCAGATATGAGAAAGATCCAAAATTGATGGATTATGCCTTTGTAAACACCACTTTTGCATCATTTAAGTACGCATATGCATTCTCATGCATTCTACAAGATTTAACATCTTTTAGGTGCCAATCCCCGTACAAAAGGCAAATTAATAAAGAGCGCAAGGTGCGACTTTCTGTTCCTAAAAACCTAAAAAAATCTTAGGTTAGTACCTTCGACATCACAAGCTTATTGAAATCATCCAAGAAAGGTATCTAATCTTAATACCTTTTTTTTCCTTTTTCTCAAAGATTAGGACCATTTCTTTCTTTCTCCTTAAAGAGCATAACCCCTTCTTTCTTTGTCCTCAAAGAGTAAGACCTTTTTTTCTTTTGTCCTCAAATAGTAAGACTTTTTCTTTCTTTGTCCTTAAAAAGCAAGACATTTTCTTTTTTGTCCTCAAAGAGCAGGTTATTTTTTTATCCTTAAAGAGCAGGATGTTTTATTTTTTTATCCTCAAAGAGCAGGATGTTTTAATTTTTTTATCCTCAACATGCAAGACATTTTCTTTTCTTTATCCTCAAAGAGCAGGACGCTTCATTTTCTTGTCTTCAAAGAGCAAGACCTTTTCTTTCTTGTCCTTAAAGAGTAGGACCTTTTCTTTCTTTATCCTCAAAGAGTAAGACTTTTTTTTCTTTTTCCTCAAAGAGCAGGACATTTTTTTTGTTGTCCTTAAAGGGCAAGATGTTTTTTTTCTTATCCTAAAAAAATAGGACCTTTTCTTTCATTTCCCTAAAAAAGCAAGACCTTTTCTTTGTTTGTCCTCAAAGAGCAGGACCTTTTCATTTTTTGTCTTAAAAAAGTAGGATGTTTTCTTTTCTTTATCCTCAAAAAGCAAGACATTTTCATTTTTTATCCTTAAAGAGTAAGATATTTTCTTTCTTGGTTCTCAAAAAGTAAGACACTTCTTTTTCTTATCTTCAAAGAGCAGGGCCTTTTCATTTTTATCCTAAAAAAGTAGGACCTTTTTTTTCTTTGTCCTCAAAGAGCAAGACTTTTTTTCTTTGTCCTTAAAGAGCAGGACATTTTTTTCTTGTCCTTAAAGAGCAGGGCTTTTTTTTGTCCTCAAAGAGTAAGACATTTTTTTCCTTATCCTCAAAGAGCAGGACCCTTTCTTTCTTTATCCTCAAAGATTAGGGCATTTTGTCTTCTTTGTCCTCAAAGAGCAAAACTTTTTCTTTCTTTACCTTGGAGAGCAGGACCCTTTTCTTTCTTTATCCTCAAAGAGCAAGATATTTTTTTCTTTATCCTCAAAGAGCAAGACATTTTTTTATCCTAAAAAAGTAGGACGTTTTCTTTTTTGTCCTCAAAGAGTAGGACGCTTTCTTTTTTTATCCTCAAATAGTAGGACTCTTTCTTTTCTTGTCCTCAAAGAGCATGACCTTTTCTTTCTTTGTCCTCAAAAAGTAGGACATTTTCTTTTCTTGTCCTCAAAGAGCAGGACATTTTATTTTTTTATCCTCAAAGAGTAGGACCCTTTCTTTTGTTTAATCCTTAAAAAGCAAGATGTTTTTTCTTTTAAGCCCACACAACTTGGTGGCACCCATTTCATTCTAGTCCTCAAAAAGCAGGATGCTTTTTCTTTTAAGCCCACACAAGCTGGTGGCACCCATTTCATTCTAGTCCTCAAAGAGCAGGAAGTCTTTTCCTTTAAGCCCACATAAGCTGGTGGCAGCCATTTCATTTTAGTTCTCAAAGAGTAGGATGCCTTTTATGTTGCTTTTAAACCCATATGAACTGGTAGCACTTCTTTTCTTTTAGTTTTCAAAGAGCATGACACCTTTTTTTTTCCACCCGAAAAAAGCCTAATACACTACCTAAACAAAATGGTGTCTATTTGTCTTTGCCCTGTTCCTAATACTTAGCAACAGTCAAAGAGGGGCAGCTGTAAACATCTCACTTAGTCTGAACCAATTTTTGGTATCCTAGGTGTTAGGTAAAAAATGACAAAATCAAAAAAATAGAAATAAAGCTGGGGGACAATTGTTGCTCGACAAAAAATTTTTTGGGAAGGTCTAAAATTCTCATGGAGCATTTTAAAGGAAAATACAAAAATGAGGAATCAAAGGTCATTTTTAGGGTGTCATCGAAGTCGTTTAGGTGAGTACGCGAGCCAATTTTCCTTTCTCTGTGACCAAGATAAGACAACTCGAGGAAACTAAGGAATATGTGAGTCACATGGGTGTTTAAACACTGTCACGAGGCTTTCACATTACCAAAGTTTTAAATTTCCATGTGCTGTATCGATACATAAGGGTTTGGTATCAATACCTAAGGTATGGTATCGATACTTAGCATGATTATATCAATACAAGTCTTAGCAGTAGCTAAAGTTACAATTTTTGACAAAATGTATCGATACACAAGCATGAGTATCGATACAAGTCCATGGAGTATCGATACAGGGCTCAAAGTCTCGAGATTGAAAATAATTTATGCTCTTAGTATTGATATAAGATCCTTGTATCGATACTCATGTGTAAAATTTGCCTTAAGTATCGATACAAAGTGATATGTATCAATATATGTAGGCCATTTTGGCTATTTTGAACCATTTTTAAGCTTTCACATTACCCATTCAAAATCCAATTTAAACACATGTTTTGCATCAAGAATAATCAAATATCATAACAGGTTTAATTTTCAGGCTTATAATTAGATTTACCAATTTGTAAAACATAAAGGTTACTTTCATAAAGATAGTAGCATGTTGAAGGATACGTCAAGCTTTTCAAATTGTAGCCGGCCACAGTCTTTGAGTACACCATCCTACATGATAGAACTAATAGCAAAGGGGGGCAGACTGAGCATGTTAGCTGGATGTCTCCTTGTGCAGAGAAGGAAATCCAATAATGCCCTTGGTTTGTCTCTTAAAGTCATTGGTTGAGCATGAAGATAAATAGGGACATGGATAGCTCAGCAAGGGAACTTCTTCTAAAAAAATGCCTTTCACCAAAAATCCTAAAGCCATTCCTAAAATTTTCCAGCCATTCTCAGCCCCATAAATAATGGCAAGAAGAAGGAAGAAATTAAGCTTACAATCGTTATTTTGAGAAAAAAGGAAGTTCAAGTTTTTGGTATATCCTCTCACTAGGACTCTCATGCAATTTTTGTGGCTTTAGTTATGGTAGTTTAGGATCTTGATGTTCTTCGTGTGCCTTGATGTTGTTTGGTTAACTAAGAATGCTCATTTGCATTTCCATCACCATAACAGCCTCTGTCCATGTACTTTTTGCCGTGTTCCTTCCATATTCATGTCTTTATCTCATGTTTAAATATGTATCTTAACATGATATAAGTATGATCATGCATTTCCTAGAAGCTTGATAGGCTTTATGAAATAAAAATGCCTTTTTTAGCAAACTCTTTTTAAACATGGTCATCCTAGGTACGTTCATACACCTATCTATCATCTCTATGCATTTTTTGTTATCTTTTCTATGAAAATGTCATCCTTGCTTGTGCATATATGTCCTCCATAGTCTGCATCATTTTATGGTACTTTGCTTGTATTGAGATGATGCTTAAGTGCTTGAAAACCCAATTTCAAAAATATTCCCCAAGTTAAGCACATGCTATCTCCCATACATAAAGAATAACATGGGCTTAAGATTTTTTTGAAGTTGGTTTTCCATCCTTGGGGGCAAAGCAAGTATTTAGTCTTAGATTCATGGAAGAATGAGTATAAGAATACTGGTTTTTAAAAAATGAAATGAAGTCTTTTAGTTAAAAAAATGTGAACCCTTATTTCTTAGGCAATAATCCTTATAGTGGCATGGTTAAAGGGTTGTTCTATTGTCCCAAACTACTCCGAGATTGTGGAATGAACTCATGACACCCATGTCAACCTCTCTTCTTGGTTATGGATGTTCAAATGTCCATGGCTCGAGCTTAACCCAAAGAAAAACTAAAATACCAAACACCTTCCCTATTTTGTTCTGGTAGCACAATGGCCTAGTCTTGAAATATTTTTTAAAAAAATAAAAAATGACTTATCCAAAATGTTTTTGTAATTTTTCCTTGAAGGGTTTTGAATTAACTTTCCAACGATGTCTTATTGACCTTTAGATTATCTCGGATGAAATAGTTACAATTTTTTGAATCTTTGTTGTTTGAAACCCCTAGATCTAGTGAGCTGTTTACTGTTTGGGCTGTTTCAGCCCAGCAAACAAAATTTTTGAATCCCTTGAATAGTTTTCCCATGGAGTTCATGAAATTCCCTTTTCGGATTTTAATAATTTCAGATGAATCTGAACTGTTTTTTCAAAGTCCATCACACCTTTACTCTATACATGCTGCTAGTGTCGAGACAGGTGAAAATTCAAAAATTAATTTCGCCTAGAAAGTGATTTTCTAGGACTTTTGAAATCTTCTTACATTAATCTTCATTGAGTTACCTATTCCAATGGTAGCTCGTTTACCCCTCGGGACCTCTGAATAAGCTTGGAATAAATTCAAAAAAAAAAAACGATGCGATTCTATCCTCTGTTTCTAACCTAATTTTTAAAGTGCTTGTATTAAGGCAAATGCCTTATGATTTACTCAGCTCATTCCCATGACCTAAGCCCTTTAGACTCGGACTAAAGCTAAATAAAAGAGAAACATTTTAGCCAAACTTTTGGCTTTTGATTTTCAAAGATCCCCCTATAAAAAATGACCCATTCTTTTTGAACGTAAAAAATTTTCATTTTGGGGATACTCCAACCCCACTACTCTAAGGGGATACTCTAACCTTGCTTTTACCTTAAATCCAATATCAAACTTCTATTTTCAGGGATACTCCAACCCTATTACTTTAAGGAGATACTCTAACCCCGCTTTACCTCAAAAGGACATCGAATTTCCATTTTCAAGGATACTCTAACCCTACTACTCTGAGGGAATACTCTAACACTGCTTTTATGTCAAATCTAATATCAAACTTTCATTTTTGAGGTATTCTAACCCCACTCTTTTAAGAGGATGCTCCAACCTCGCTTTTCATATTCCTTCTAAAATCCAAGCTTTTCTCCCTCTCGCGTCATCTAAACCTTTTTCTCCTCAAATTTCCATCGAATTCGGCTAGGTCTTAATGTTGTCATCTTGGTTATTCATCAATAATCAAAGACAACTACAAGATACATTTCGATCATCCATTTTTTTATGTATTGTATGTGTTTTTTTTTATGGATTTATTTTTTGTTTTCTTTCCTATCTTACTAATATGTTTACTCTTATAAGGACTTCGAGTATTCATGCTTTGAAAAATCATTTTCAAAATCACAAAACAATATCTCATGTCAGTATCTCTCCAGTGCCAGACATGAAATATTTGATTTTTTTTAAACCTATCCAGAGATCAGTTTCATCAAAAACCCCTATGTTTCTCATCTCTTCGAGACATATAGGTGATGAAATTTTCATTAAAACCAAACTTGTATCTTTACAAAATTTAATGCATTAGAGGGAATTATATTTAAATAATGATAAAAATAAAACCGAGGAAACCAGATTTAAGTAAGATATAGTTAGATGGCATCGATTTTCGGGCATCATAGGGGGGCTAATCCTTTCTCACACATAACCAACTTCTGAAACTGAAAACAATGAATCTCTAGTATTATTTTCAATAGGCATCCAGTCATGCCTAACTTAAAATGATCGGTGGTGACTCCAAGTTTATGGCCACTTCATGGTGGCCATCCAAGACTAGTCGAATGAGCGATTTGTCTGACAGTCTTTTGCTCCTTCATGTTAAACATCCAAAGATTTTTTAAGTCGAGTGTGCTTTGGCCCTTCATATCATCTAAAGTTTGTAAAGATCAGGCGCATTGAATGTCAACAAAATGCATTGGTCTTGTAAAGAAATTGTTATGAGTTACAAGTATAGGATCCTCGTGCATCAAAGACGTGTTTTTGAAAATGTACAAAAACTAGGTATTGACAATTCTGGGTCATCATATTGTTAAGACAAGGCATTGACAATGCATAAAGATTGACATATGTTAAGCCTCCATGCATTTGATGCATTCAACTAATCTCATAAGTTGAAGTATAAAGATACTTGCGAATAGTTATGGGTGCTCTTTAAGTAGAACAAGTTCACTAAACTTGACCTGCTATGAGAGTTCTATTTGGTATTTCACTCTACGCTCATGTGCCAGTAGTGTAAATGATCCTTAGAATAGGTTCACAATAGATGGATGCTTATGATAGGGTGGTGTTTTGGGTATGACATGAAGTATACTGAAGATCATGAGTGGTCTAGAGAGGATTTATCACCCCAAGTGATTTAAAGGGATATATCTCATAAGTATTTTAGCTCATGCTAATTAAAAGTCCTTGGCTAAGGCAATACTGATTAGGGATATATGATGAAAGGATTGAATTACACTAAGATATTCTACACTAAAGAGCTTATTGAAACCATATTAGCACTCCCTACATGTGTGGTGGACATTATCAAAACATGGCTTGGATACGAATCCTGACTAGCTCAACTTAAAAGACCCTCATTCATATATTTATTGATATATTAATATTTCATATTATTATTAGTTTTTCTAGGGACCATATCGTTCTTAATATTTTCTTATTTTTCTTGGAATTGGGTTGTGAAGAAAAATCGCTTACTCAACTTAAACCCTAAATAGTCATTATGAAATGACTATTTATTTGGAGTCTCCACCAATCTGTTTGGGATAAGTGAGATTGGTCACCTACCAAAGTTCATATGTTGAAGGTTACAAAAGCTCATAATATCAACTTCAAGGTTCACGATCATACCAGGGATCATATAAAAAGGTTCGGGAGTCAATTATAATCACTAGTAAGGATCAACCCTCTCGTGATGCTAAAAAATTAGTACTTTATTAATTACGTGTTAACTTAAGTTTGATTTCTATCTGGTTTCAGCATATGGCATTTAATTGTAATTCTTAAAATAATGTTTTATGAAACCAATTTATTATTTTATGTTGAGAAAATTAGGTTTTTGATATTTTTGGAAATCAAAATCTTTTACTTACCCCACTAGAGGACTAGTGGAACACGAAAGTTTTAAAAATCAAAATATCTTTCGCACCCCGCTAGAGGGCTGGAGCTATGCAAAAAGGTTTTTTTTTTTAAATTTATAAAATTCCAACTTTCACTTTGAAAAGGATATCTTGTCACTAAAATAATCCATAAAGCCCCTCTCATACTCTAAGAGAAATTCCATGTATTACTTTAACTTCAAGATATTGCCTTAATTTTTTAAAAATTTTAATTTATATAAAATAAAAAGAAAATGCCCTAAGAATTGATTTAGATGAAAGGTACTGAACTCTACTCAAAGGACCCAAATAAGGTCAAAATGACCAACATGTCCACCAAAGTGCACTTTTATCATGAGAACATCCCAGTGACTCTAAAAGACTCGATTTTTTTGATAAATTACTAAAATACCTTAAGGTATAACTTTGATGTGAAAGTATACCGATGCCATAAAGGACACGATATCATCATAAAAGTTATGAACCTATCCTAAAAGCGCACCTTTGGCATAAAAGCATCTCGAAGACTACCTAGGACTCAACTCTAGGGAAAATTACTAAAATGCCTTTAGGCTATACATTCAACGTGAAAGTATGCTGGTACCCTAAAGGAAATGAAAAGATCATCAAAAGTGAACATTCCTAAATGTTTACCTTTGGCATAAAAGAATCCTGGTGACTACCTAAAACTCGGTTATAAGAAAAATTACTAAAATGCCCCCAAGGTTAACCTTTGATGTGAGAGTATCCCATTACACTAAAGGACATGAAAAGGATCATCAAAAAGTGAACATATCCTAAATGTAAACTTTTCGCATAAAAGCATTCCAGTGATTACCTAGGACTTGGTTTTAGAAAAAATTACTAAAATACCCCTGTGATATATCTTTGACGTAAAAATATCTTGGTACCCTAAGAGACACAAAAAGGGTCATCAAAAAGTAAACCTATTCTAGATGTACACTTTTGGCATAAAAGTATCCCAGTGACTACCTAGGACTCAATTCTAAAAAATTTAGCAAAATACCCTTAGAGACTAGCTTCATCATGAAAGCATCCTGATGACCTTAAAGGACTCGATAAAGGTAGAAAATAATAGTTTTCACCCTAAATGGGTAATATGAATATCAAAGGTGACCTAAACTACAAAACTTGCAATCAAGCACTTAAAATTTTATAAAATTACATTTCATACCCCACTAGCGGACCAGAGGATATGAAAAATTTTAATATTTTCTACACCCTCTGAAAGACCAAAATAACGATAAAAATACTCTAAAATTACCAAATGCCCTAAATAATAAATTTAATGTGAGAAATGACTATTTTAACCCTAAAATAGGAAACTTTGCTAAATGGACATTGAAATTTTCTAAATTTTCGTAATGGTCTTTATGTTATACAAAACATGGAATCAAGCATCAAATATATTTAAATCAACACAAAAATCATGCTAAAGTTAACAAAAAAGATTTGCAAAGTCTGAACGGAAAGATATGGAATTTTAAAGCCAAGATAGAAGTTACCTTGTTTGGCCTACTATCATAAGGTTAATGATCCTTAAACCAATGATCCTTGATAGGCATCCACTAGCTTCTAGAATTTTGCTATGACAATATTCCTAAGAGCCTATACTTTGCTCTTGAAAACGTTATAGTTTTCCATGGAATGGCCTTTCACCCTTTGGTTATACTTGCATTTGACTTTTGGATTATATTATTTTGAGTAAGGAGGTCTTCTAGGCTTTACTGGAATTATAAAGATCATCTAATTTTGAATGAGTAAACAAAAGAGCTTGGTATAAGAAATCATTGGGGCATGAAACCTTTATCTTTTTTTCTTTTTCACTTTTGAGAATCACTTAAATCATCTCCCAAGTCTCTTTGCCTTTTAGAACTCTAGGTCAAAAAAGTTTACAGAAATGGCTATGATGTATAGGGATAAACCTGCTAAGATTATTAAGTGATGAAAGGCTAGAGGTGAGGATACAGTTCAAATGGATTTCCTAACTTTCTTGATTCACTATGATTTTGACTTTAATTGGCTATGACTTATGGCATTTATGGATAGGGTTACTTTCTTATCCTACATATGCCACCTGACTAATATCCATGATCCTTCCAGTTTTTATACCATGTTTAATTTTTTTTGAAGCAAACAAAATCTCTGTAAACTCAAGGAAAACATTTCCAACCAATTTCTCATAGTATAAAGGTGATAAAGTATCCATAAAAGCAGCCTATATTTTTCTATTAGTAAGAGGTGGTTGGATGCTTGAAGCTATATCTTTCCATCTACAGGAGTATTCTTTACAGTTTTTATTAGGATTATTTCTTATATTTTAGAAGGTTCCTTGATCCGGGGCCACTTCCAACATGTGATCATATTGTTGCAAAAATGTTCGAGTCAAGTTCCTCCATGTACTCATCTAGCATCTTTTTAACTGGAAGTACTATTCTAGAACTACCTAGTCAGGCTTTTGGGAAAAATATAGATAAGCAATATTTCATCTTTAATATGCTTAGTCATTTTGATATAATATGTTATCAAATATGCCTTAGGGTAAGTGAACCTCTGATACTTCTCAAATTTTAGAATTTTAAACTTTGATGGAATAATCAGATCTGGCACTAGATTGAAATCATCTATATCAATCTAGTTATGGGGTTAGCCACTTTTATGGTCTTGAGCTTTTTTTCCATAAGCTATAGAGATCATCCATATTAACCCAACTATAGGGCTTAGCCCCTTCTATGGCCTTGAGCTTTCTTTCTACACGTTGTAGCTTTTCTTTTTCAATTTTTTCTTTAGTCAGCTTTTTGCCTTTCTACTTATACATTTTTTTATCCAAGTTAGGGATCATCGACTTCTCTTGAGTGGTGATGGTCTTCATATCTATCCTTCATGAGAAGATATCAGGATTGAATTAACAGTTGGTAGCAGATCAACTGTAGGCACATTTTACTATATATTCTAGATATCTATCGACTGTGCATCTTGGACATTGGTCGACAGTCCTTTAGCTTGCACCCTTCTGAATGTCCTGATAGGCATATTGATAGTACTTTCTAGTTATTGGTGAATTAGCTTTTTTATCTTGACTAATTCCATCGAACTTGCAATTTGTTCTTGTATTTTTTCCCATCTTATTGATTCCTATTATTTCAACTTAAAATGGAAAAAGAGCTTAAATCATTTTGCATGAATATGTATGTGTCTTGTCACCATTAATATTTATTATTATTCCTATATGGATATCAATGAATGGAAAATTAAGATGTGAATTAATGAATAAATGAATGGCATGGTATTGATAGTAATAAGTGAACAACTGATATATGAATTAATAAATGAATAAATTAATGAATGAATTGACGGGTGGATGGATGGGCACCATTTGATAGAACAAATTGGGTGCCAAGCAAGTGGTTAAGTATCAAACATAGAGATTATTATAGGAGCAAAAATTTGATGAATTCGAGTCACAATTCAACACGATTGTTTCATCAACCCAATCTCTTTGATTTATTCATTGTTGGCATACAAAACCACGTTTATAGGACTCTAAAGGTACAAATAGATTTACTTTTGCAAACACTTCATTTTCCTAATGGTGTTAATGCTTTCAAGGAACCTTTGTAGACTCTAATCGTTCTTTCTAAACCTTATATTTACAAAGCCAAAAGATTATCTTCACAATCACTTTATTGCCCCTTAGTACTCTACTGCCTTTAACTAAAAGGTTTAGTCATAAGTTCCTACAGCAACTTGACCTGCTTTTTTTCAAAACTTAACATTCCTAATTGGATGAATTCCCTAACTTTGTATTTCAATTAAAGGTAGTTTTTTGTTAAGTGCTCTTGATTCATAGACTAGTAATTACATTGCTCATTGGCATTGTAATTGCTTAAGTATGGGGGCTTTAGTGGCTCTATCTGTAAGTGTACAAAAAAATGATTTCAAATAACTATGATAGCACTTCAGCATAAAGGATGGGAATTGGATTAAAGTACTTCTGATCTTGATTATTTTCCCACTTTTTTGTGGTAAGTGGCTTGGAAATAATTTGGCAATGAATTTATTCCAGTCTGCTTTCTATTAGGAACCTTCATGCTCCAATTTTCGTAAGGTTTTCCACCTTGTTTTTTAATTGAATATAATCCTTAATAGAGTGTTCTTAGACTACAGCATTGTACTCATACTAAGCCTAAGGATAAACCTTTTTTTACGTGGGATTTTATGGCATTGAACATGAATAGGTGTAACCAGATGATTCTAAAGCAAATGATGGTACACATCCCTATAAGTTAGCGAGATTGTAGAAAATCATAATCTTTATTTCCTTACATTTTGTTGCTTGTACCAAAGCCTATGGATGATAGAGGATTGATAAAACATTGGCAAGGGCTTGGTTTGATCTGTAGTGATGGAAGATTATGCATATTCTTTCTAGTTATATGAATAGGCCATGTATCAGAAACTTTTTTTAGTGGTATGCTTGAATCAACTTTTTAATTGTCAAGTACATAGTGTTGGATTAAGGGTAATGGTGATAGTGATTCCCTAAAGGAATCCATTTTGCTTTGATTCTGGTCCCTTTTCCTTTCTATCAACACTAAAAGTTGCTCCTCTGTTTCTTATACATCTAGTCTAACTTCCCTGATGGCTTTTTCCAAAGTGCTAACCTATGTTTCCAGCTGAGTTGTCAAGGTCATTGCTGTTTGACCTAATATAGATGATGATGCATCTGTCACAGACTTCCATTCTAGAATGTTACTAATTGTTTCGAAGAGTTTTGCAAGCAGACTTTTCAATCTATGAACCTCGTGTCCAAATTCCTCTTGGATGAACTCTAACGTGCTGATTCTTGCCTCTAAATTATCAACTATGTCTCATTCCTTAAAAATGCAATAAATAAAATGAATTTAGCTCATCATGAAAATTATGAATGCACGAGCATATAAACAAACGAATATGTGAAAAGATGCTTGAATGAGTTTGCTAATTTTCATGAAATATAGATGTGATGCAAAAATTGAAAAGGAGAAAAAATCCTAACACCATCTTCCTTTTTTTTACTTTTTTTTCTTTTTTTTTTTTTAACTCAAGAAAGAATCTATGAAGTCTATTTTTCTAGTCATAGGAATTTTTATTAAAAATGAAATAGCAACTACCAAAAATTTCTACGAGAAAATTCATCTCAATATAGTAAATCAAGGAAAAAATAATAAAAATAAAATTTATCATAGCAACACAATGTATACTTATTGTTATCAAGAAAATCAAATTATAAGGGTAAAAAGTTAGAAATGTTCCCCCATGTGTACCTATTTTGGTAACTTGTAGAACTGGGTATGGCTTTAACAAGGTGAGGCCCTTATAGGTCATTACATAAAATTCAAGTTAGACACCTAAATAGGTTTTTGAATTCCTAGAACCTGAAAAGAACTAAAGAGGTACCCTAATCCTTACCCATCGCAAGTTTATGTCAGAAAGGGTTCAACTCAAGTAGGAGTATCTTCCATGCCTACAACAATGCTAATGCCTTAGGCAGGGATAGGAATTTACACCTAGTAGGTTTTTCATTAGCCTAGGTAGAGGCTAACACCTTAGAAGGTAGGGCTACTTCACTCCCTCATAAAATACTAGGTAGCCTATGCCTCCTCCATATGCTAGAGTAGTCTAATGATATGTATATGCACAATGTGTTTGGTGGAATGAATAAACCTATCGTGACTTGACTGTTTCAAAAATGATAACCCCTATCCTAGATGCCCCACAAAATAATGCTGCAAAGGGAATAAATGGGTTAGTAAAAATATAAAAAAACTATATAAATGAAAAAAGTATAATAAAAATTGTTTTGAGAAATATCAGGAATTATAGTTAAATATCGATTGAAACTAAATCAACCAAAATTTAGTAAACATGTGATCAATTTTAGGCCGACTCTCTAACCTTTATGCAGTGGTGTTGCTAAGCTATCGCAACATGGCCCATATACGTATCCTGGCCAACCCAACTTAAAAAGCTCTCGTTCTTATAATTATTAATATATAAATATTTTATATTATTATTATTATTATTATTATTATTTTTCTAGGGACATATCAATATTAATATTTCCTTATTTCTAGGAACTAGGTTGTCGAGATGAATCCTTCATTTAATTTAAACCCTAAATAGTCATGATGAAATAACTATTTATTTGGAGTCGCCACCAATTTGTTTAGATAAGTGAGATTGGTCACTTATCAGAGTTTGTATTTCAAGGATTATGAAACCTTAGAATATCAACTCTAAGATCCACGAACAAACCAGAGATCATATAGAAGGGTTAGTAAAAATCTCTTATGTACCCCATCGGAGGATTAGTAAAACATGAAAGTTTTAAAAAATCAAAATATCTTTTGCACCCCATGGAAGGCCAGAGGAATGTGAAAGGTTTTTTTTTTAAAAAAATTTATAAAAATATTGATTATCACTTTGAAAAGGATATCTCATTGCTAAAATAATCCATTGAACCCTTCTTATTTTCTAAAAGAAATTGAACGCATTAATTTAACTCGAAGACTTTGCCTTAATTTTTTAAAAGTTCTAGTTTATATAAAATAAAAAGAAAATGCCCTAAGACTTGATTTAAATGAAATATACTAAACTCGACTCAAAGGACCCGAATTAGGTCAAAATGACCAACATGTCCCCTAAAGTGCACATTCGTTGTGAGAGCATCTGAGTAACTTTGAAAGACTCGATTTTATGGTAAATTAATAAAATACCCTTAAACCTTAGACAAAAAAGTATCTCTATACCCTAAAGTACACAATATCAATATAAAAATTATGAACATATCCTAGATGCACACCTTTGGCATAAAAGCATCCTGACAACTACTTAGGACTCGACTTTAGGAAAATTACTAAAATTCTCATAAGGTATATTTTCGACATGAAAATATCTTAGCACCTAAAAGACACGAAAAGGATCATAAAAAATTGAACCTATCCTGAATGTACATTTTTGGCATAAACCTATCCTAGTGACTATAGAGGACTCGACTTAATAAAAAATTACTAAAATGCCCTTAGGGTATACCTTCAACTTGAAAATATCTTAATACCCAAAAGGACAAGAAAATGATCATCAAAAGTTAAACCTATCCTAAATGTACACTTTTGGCATAAAAGCATTCAGTGGCTACCAAAGATTTTATTCTAGGAAAAATTATTAAAATGCCCTTAAGGTATACCTTTAATGTCAAAGTATCCTGGTTACCCTAAAAGACATGAAAAAGATCAGCAAAAAGTGAACATACCCTAAATGTACACTTTTGATATAAAAGCATTGCAGTGACTACCTAAAACTCGATTGTTTGAAAATTTTCTAAAATGCCACTAGGGTATACCTTCAACATGAACGTATCTTGGTACCTTAAAGGACACAAAAAGGATCATTAAAAAGTGAACCTATCCTAAATGTGCACTTTTGGCATAAAAGCATCCCAATTACTACCTAAGACTCTATTTTAAGGAAAATTACTAAAATGCCTTTAAGGATACCTTCGAT
This sequence comes from Adansonia rubrostipa, assembly GCA_038381775.1. Taxonomy (NCBI): domain Eukaryota; kingdom Viridiplantae; phylum Streptophyta; class Magnoliopsida; order Malvales; family Malvaceae; genus Adansonia; species Adansonia rubrostipa. The sequence continues at coordinate 43,953 of JBBYHM010367169.1, read as the reverse complement.
GTGAAAGTATCTCGATACCCTAAAGGATAAGAAAAGGATCATTAAAAGTGAACCTATCCTAATGTACACTTTTGAAATAAAAGCATCCTAGTGACTACCTAAGATCAATTATAAAAAATTACCAAAATGCCCCTTAGTATTAACTTCATCATGAAAGCATCCAATGACCCTAAAAGGCTCAGTAAAGGTAGAAAATGATGATGTTTACCCGAAATGTTAATAAGAATATCAAGGTGAACTAGAATGCAAAACTTAATTAAGCCTCTAAAATTTTATAAAATTGCATTTCATACCCCATCGAAAGGACCAAAAGATATGAAAGGTTTTGGTATTTTTTACACTCTTGGAAAACCAAAGCAATGATAAAAATACTCTAAAATTACCAAAATGCCTTAAATGATGAATTTAATGTGAGAAATTGCTATTTTAACCCTAAAATAGAAGACTTTGCTAAATAGACACCAAACTTTTTTGAATTTTCGTGATGGTCGTTATGTGATATAAAACATGAAACCTAGCATCAAATATATTTAAATCAACATATAAAATTCATAAGGAAGGTAGATTTGGTCAAGCATGTTAAGCCTAAGAATAACTTTTGTATTATTTCATACACGTAAGTCCCTATATTTTTTATATTTACATATTAGTCCTAGACCTGCACAGGATTCGAGCCAGGCTTAAGCATAGTATTAACGTTAAATATGCTTGTCCAAGCTTGACTCAGCTCGAAATATGAATCTCGAATTTGGCCTAAGCTCACCCATATTTGTAAATAGATAGTCCAAGCCCATCTAGGCCCACCCATATTATTTTTTTTACAATTTATTTTTTAAAATATATATTTTTAAAATTTAATCTGTATTAATTTATTAATTTTCTTTTATTAAGTTTATAAATATAAATAATTTAACTTAGTTTCAAAGTTTACACCATAATATTATATAAATGTATTATTTATATGATAAAAATTACATAATACATAAAATATAAAATAAATATACAATGTAATAGTAAAATGGCCTTGGTCGAGCTAGACTCGGGCTTTGAAAATTAGACCCAAGGCCCAGCCCATTTTTTAATTGGGCCTAATTTTTTTGTCCAAGCCTATTTTTTGGGCCTAATATGTTTGTCCAAACCCTTCCACATATTGGGTGGACCTTCGGACTTGAGCAGGTAGCCTGACCCTTGAGCAGATCTAATCAGTCCCTACATCTTACATATATTTACAAAATAACATAACCAATCACACTTTATTAGGCTTGGCCAACATGGATCTACCTATCCACAGCTTTAAAATTTTTGGAAAATTTATTTTTCAGTCTCTATAACTTTCAAAAGTCGTAAAATAACATAAATCCACATCAAAATTACAACCAACACTAAGATCAAGTCTCCATGTGTTTCAGCCATCATGGAAAACAACAAAAAAGTAATTTTTCCTTAACATAACAATCATATATCTAGGTTCTACTAAACTAAAATCAACATTATCGTATAAGAAATTATGAAAAATAAAACTATAGACGTGTTTTAACAATATATTAAGAAGAAAATACCAAGGAAAAATAGTATCAACATGATTATATAAATATGACAAAGTCAGCATCATCCTAAGAACAATTTCAACACATAGCAACAACATGAATATGTATGAAAAACAAGTTATTATTAAGAAAAAGCAAGCATAATTACTAAAATCAAAGAAAATGGATCATGACTATCATGTTTAACCTTTCAGCATGAATCAAGATCCATGAGCTTAGAATGATATTGGCTCTCCAAAAAAAAAAAGATGAATGAAAAAAAGACTTTAAGATTTTGGAAGAATGTTTACCTTAAAAGCTTTTAAAACTTAAAAAATTTTCAATTTTTGTAGTGTTTTTCTCACCAAAAGCTAAATCCCCTTTCTTGAAGCTTTCTATCCTTATTTATAAAGAGAAGAATTAATCAATAATTGGCTGAAATTAGCTCGGCTGAATAGCCGACAATCTTTTTTTCTTTTATTTTATTTTTTTAATTTTTGATTTGATTTTTAATTAATGACTTTATGGGAAATTGTAATTAGCATTAAAATATATGTACCATTTTTCATATAAATTTTTCTTCAATGATGATTAAGATAAGATCATCTAATCGGATGATTAAAACCAAACTCGTAAAATTTTACAAAAAAATCCTTATGGAAAGAAATTAATATTGGAAAAAAATACAAATCTCATAAAATAAATTAAAATTTCAAAAATTGAATTAATATGTATTTAATAAAAATATTTGAAGAATTTAAAATTTATAAACTCAAAAAAATCCAATAGAAATAATTTGTGGAGTAAAAAACTCTATAACTTGTATAGACACTTCATTTTGTCCAAACCAATTTTTAGTATCTTAGGAGTTAGGTAAAAGATGACAAAATAAGAAAATAGAAATAAAGCTAGGGAACGATCGTTGCCTAATGAAAAAGTTCTTTGAAAAGGTCTAAAATTCCTATGGACCACTTTAAAGAAAAATTGAAAAAAATGAGGCGTCAAAGGGTGTCATTGAGTCATTCAGGTGAGTACGCGAGCCAATTTTCCTCTCTTTGTGACCAAAATAAGACAACTCGATGAACCTAAGGTATGTGTGGGTCATATGGGTGCTTAAACACTGTCATGAGGCTTTCATGTTACCAAAATTTTGAATTTCCAAGTGTAATATCGATACAAGAGGGTTTGGTATCAATACCCAAGGTGTGGTATCGATACTTAGCATGTTTGTATCGATACAACCTTGGCAGTAGCTAAAGTTATGATTTTTGGCCAAATGCATCGATACACAAGCATGAGTATCGATACAAATCCATGAAGTATCGATACTGGCCTCTAAGTCTCGAGACTGGAAATAATTTTTTCTCTTAATATCGATACACAACTCATTGTATCGATACTCAGGAGTAAAATGTACCTTGTGTATCGACACACCAAGGCATTTTTGCCTAGTTCGAGCCATTTTTTAGCCTTCAAAAACCTGATTTAAATAAGTTTTTGCACCAAAAAACTATCATATGACATTTCAAACCTCAACTATGGGTTCACTAATGGATTCTAATAAATTTTTGGAGTCAAACAATTAACGATAAAGGTCACATTGATAAAATATATGGGTGTAAAAAGATGGCAGGCATATCTCTAACTTATAGGTTTTCAAAGCCTTTTTGCCTTCTTGCTTAGTATGGTAGAACCAATAAGAAGGGAGTCAATTGAACATGGCAGTTAGAGATATCGCCTAGTGTAGAAGAAAAAAATCAAAAATATCGTTTGCATTATCTTTTAAAAGAAGGGGCTAAACCAAAAGAAGGGGGAACCAGCTACCTAAAAAAAACTCTTCTAATTATATAAAAAAACTTTCCAGGGATCTTAGAAAACTTTTCACCCATCCCCAAAAATCCTTCAGCAACTCCAGCTCCAAAAGCTCACCAACAACACTATTCCATTGCCTTCTACCCTCAACCAACTTCTATTCCTATAGCTCCTTAAAACCACCATCAGAATACCTTCAAAAACTCAACCTTTCACATATTTTCATCCTAAAAACACCCTGTCAGCAATCACATTACCAGAAAGCTTTTTCCTTTCACCCTTTTCTTGCTAAACAATAGCAAAAAAAAGGAAGGAACTAAGCTTAAAGTTGCTGCTTTAAAGAAGGAAGAAACTTTAAGCCTTGGCCAGTATATCTTTTACTTTGTCTAATGTGTCTTTTGTTTTGAGCATACATTTCATCTTAGTAAACTTTTTTTCTGCTTTTATGGCCGTCTTAGGACTTCCATGCATTTTTTTGTGGCTTTGATTTATGGTAGTTTAGGATCTTGATGTTTTTCTTGGTGCTTCATGTTGTTTGGTTAACTAAGCATGCTCTTTTGCATTTTCATCAGCATAACAGCCTCTGCCCATGCACTTCTTTCCAAGTTCCTTCCATATTCACATCTTCATCTTATGTTTAAAATATGTATCATAACATGACATAAGTATGCTTATGCATTTTCTAGAAGCTTGATAGGCTTCATGAAATAAAAATGCCTTTTTTTAGCAAACTCTTTTTAAACATGTTCATCCTAAGTATGTTCATGCATCTATCTATCATCTCCATGCATTTGTTTGTCATCTTTTCTATGAAAAATGTCTTCTTTGGTTATGTATATATTTCCTCCATATTCTGCATCATTTTATGATACTTTGGTTATGTTGAGATGCATGCTTGAGTGCTAGAAAACCCGATTTCAAAAATATCCCTAAGTTAAGCACATGCTATCTTCCAGGCATAAAGAATAACATGGGCTTAAGATTTTTATAAAGTTGGTTTTCCAACCTTAGAGGCAAAGCAAGTATTTAGTTATCGATTCATGGAAGATTGAGTATAAGTGTGCTAGTTTTTCAAAAATAAAATGAAGTCTTTTAGTTGAAAAATGTGAATCCTTGGTCCTTAGCCAACCATCCTAATAGCGGCATGGTCAACAGGTTGTTCTATCGTCCTAAACTACTCTGGGATTATGGAATGAACTCATGACGCCCATGTCAACCTATCATCTTAGTTATGGATGTTCGAATGTTCATGGCCCAAGCTCAACCTAAAGAAAAACCAAAATACCAAACAGCTCCCCTATTTTGTTCTTGCAGCACAGTGGCCTAGTCTTAAAAAATTATTAAAAATAAAAATGAATATGAAATGTGTTGGTATTTGTTGTTTGAAGGGTTTTGAATTACCTTTTTAACAATATCTCAGTTATCATGAGATCATCTCAGATGAAATAGTTATGATTTTTTAAATCTTCATTGTCTAGAACCTATAGATCCAACGAGCAATTTACTATTTGGACTATTTTTACCCAACAAACAACATTTTTGAATCCCTTGAACATTTTCCCATTGGCGGTTCATGAAATTCCCTTTTTGAAAAGGTATTATTGATATTTTAATAATTCTAGATGAATCCGAAATGATTTTTCAAAATCCATCATACCTTTACCCTGGACATGCTGCCAGTGTCCAGTCAAGTTCAAATTCAAAAATTAATTTCACCTAAAAAGTGATTTTTTAGGATTTTTGGAATACTTTTACATTAATCCTCATCGAGTTACCTTTCCAACAATACATTGTTTACCCCCTAGGACCTTCAAATAAGCTCAAAATAAATTCAGAAAGAGAAACGATGCAAACACTATTCTCTATTTCTAACCTAATTTCTAAAATGCATTTATTACGGCGTTCGAATGCCTCATGATCTACTCGGCTCATTCTAATGACCTAAACCCTTTAGACTCGGACCAAGGCTAAACAAAAAAGGAATATTTTAGCCAAACCTTTGGTTCTCGATTTTCAAAGATCCCCCTGTATAAAAAACTAACCCATTCCTCTTGAACATAAAAAATTTTCATTTTCAGGGATACTCCAAACCCATGACTCCGAGAGGATACTCCAACCCGTTTTTACCTCAAAATGACATTGAAATTTCCATTTTTAAGGATACTCTAGCCCTACTACTCTGAGTAGATACTCCAACCCCGCTTTTACCTCAAATCCAATATAAAACATTCATTTTTAGAGATACTCTAACCCTACTCTCCTGATAGGATACTCCAACCCTTCTCTTCATATTACTTCTAAAATCAAAGCTTTTCTCCCTCTCGAGTCATCAAAACCTTTTTCTCCATAAATTTCCATTGAATCCAACTAAGTTTTAATGTTGTCATCTCTGTTATTCATCAATAATCAAAGACAACTACATGATACATTTTAATCATCCTTTTTTTATATTTTGTGTTTATTTTTGTGTGGATTTATTTATTATTTTCGTTCCTATCTCACTAATATGTTTCCTCTTGTAGGGACCTCGAGCATTCATGCTTTAAAAATCATTTTCAAAATCACAAAATGACATCTTGTGTTGGTATCTCTCTAGCTCCAAACATGAAATATTTGATTTTTTAAACCCATCTGAGATTATTTTCATCAAAAATCCCTTTGTTTCTCACCTTTCTGAGGCCCATAGGTGATAAAATTTTCATTAAAACCCAGACTCATATCTTTACCAAATTTCATGCATTAGAAGGAATTATATTTAAATAATCATAAAAATGGAACTAAGGAAACTAAGATTCAAGTAAGATATAATTAGATGGTATCGATTTTCGAGCATTGTGGGGGTGCTAATCCTTCCCCACACGTAACCAACTTTCGAACCCAAAACAATGAATCTCTTGTATTATTTTTAATAGGCATCCGATCATGCCTAACTTAAAATGATTGGTGGTGACTCCAAGTTTATGGCCACTTTGTGGTGGCCATCCAAGACTAGTCGGATGAGCAATTTGTCCAACGGTCTTTTTCTCTTTCATGTCAAACATCAAAATATTTTTTAAGTTGAGGGCTCTTTGGCCTTTCAGATTGTCCGAAGTTCGTAAAGGTCAGGCACATGGAACATTGGCAGCTTGGTGGCTTCACTAGGGATAAACTTAGAGAGTTAGGCCTATGACTAGCTATGTCTTGCTTGGTCCTTGGTTCTTTGGTTTCCATAATTATTTAGATATAATTCCTTCTCTTTTTTGCGTTTAAATCTTTTATTTTTTATGCCTTTATTTTGTGATTCTTTTTAGGGATCGCCTTTTTTTTGAATGAATTTTGATTTGAGTAAGTATGGTAAGATAGAGTAAAATAAAAAAAGGTTTGATAGTTTTCCCGAAACACACCGTGCACTTTCATTTTGCATTAGATTCCTACCAAACACCATTGAAAGGCTAGGATCCTAATTGTTAGGAGAAAGTAAGCCATCTACCTTTATGAGTAACCCTCTGTAAAGCTATGGCAAGACCTTCCGGGATGTAAATTACCTATGTCTCTCCTGAGTAACCCTCAACATTTGCATAGTGAAATATATAAATCGGGTAGAACCAATTCCACTAAACCCATGATGGGCCCAAGATCTGGGTGCCTCAACTATCCTTATCAAACAAAAAAGTGATTCAGATGCCTATTTAGGCATTTACTTAAACTCATATGGTGAGCCCTATGTCAAACTATACCAAAATGCTGATAGAATGAGTCGGAGAATAGGGTCACTCAAGGAAATATTCCTTATCTTTACTCCTATATACCATTGATTACATTGGCAATGATGGGTGGATGTTGACACCCGTATTTATCTTTTTATTTTTATAGGATATGCCATTTATGTTCAATGGTAAATCTTTTTTTAATAAGTGGGTAAGGGCAAGTGAATGTCATTACTTGCAATACCATCTTGAAATATCTGACTAAGATAGGCCATCATGCTACTCGAACGATGGCTTAGCATCACCATTTAGATGGTCAGTCTTAATCTTTGCGAGGTATCATGTTACTTCATAAAGAGACAATTTTAATATGGGTATATTGTTATGCTGCCTATTCAATGCCTTAACATTGGTGATCATCTTATTTGCCCCTCGTCATCGTACCACTTATTCTGGGTGTAAATTTGTGTAATTCCTTCTATTTCTTACATTTTACCCATTATTTCGTATTGTTTAGTAATTCATTCTCTTTTTGCTTTTCCTTTTCACCATGCATCATTTCATCATAATTACTATCATCATGGGATAATTGGCTCTAATGGGTCAGTGTTCAACAAGGGGCATCTGTCATGGAGCAACAGTCTACTTCAGAGCTAAAGCCTTTTAAAGAAGTTTGAACATGGTCAAATCACTGACAACGTGAAGATAAAGACATCCTTAAACTAGGGCATGCCTCAATAGTGCATGAAAAGATCAAGATAGGATACTGTCAAAGTGATTAGCAGGATCTGAGGATTATATGGAGCAATTGGGATAGTACTAAAAAAGAATCATTCACTAAAAGATATGGAGATATCACTCTTATGCTTCAAGTTCATTTGGATGTCAGCTTGTTGCAAGCGACCTCTCAGTTTTGGAATCCAGCATACCAGTGCTTCACTTTCAATCATGAAGACTTAGTTCCCATAATTAATGAATACACCACATTACTCAACATTAAAAAGGCAAAGGTCAATAGGACATACTACAAAGCGTTGAATCCTTCAACCTACAAGAAAAGATTGGCTCAAAACCTCAAGGTAACGGAGTCTTGGATTGAGAGTCATATCAAAACAAAAGATAATAGTGAATGTAGCTCATGGGCTAGTTTGAGAGAAACAATGGGGAGTACCGTTGACATTCAAAAAATGCAAGATATCTATGCTTTGGCAACATATGGTTTGGTTATATTCCCAAAGACATTAGGCTATATTGAAGCTACAATAGCAGATATCTTTTCTCGTTTGTGCTGCAACATTAATCCCGATCGGTCATCCTCGTCAAAACTATTTGAGCTCTTAATTTTTGTAAAAAAAAAAGAAATGGGTTGAATTCATCAGATGCGCACCGTTTCTTTACATTTGGCTCGTTAGTCACTTTAGCCTTAAAGAGAGTAGGAAATCATGTTGCTTCTTACCTAGCTTTAGCCCTATCTCTAAGGTACTTTAGAATGATTGGCCTTAAGACAAATCTGAAGAGCAATGGATCCAAAAATTTCAAAACCTTAATAGAGAGAAGGTAACATGGAAGGTCTCTTGGTTTTTCCCATAAATGGTCATATACCAACACAGAGATTATAGCAGTCTATCGCTCATGAGATTATGAGGAAGTACTAGCTATGCCCTTTTTCTAGTTCTTTGATAATTCCAGTGCCTTCAATTCATCCTCTTCATTCAATAATTAGAGTTATGGGATTTTGATTATGGTGAGCCTGACTATAAGTCGAGAGTCTAGCTAGGCTTTCAAGCATGGAAACAAACCCCTTGCATGGAGAGTTATTAGAGAAGGAGTAGTATAACCCCAAGATATGATGAACGGAGGATCCAATGCGTTAATGATACCGTGCCCGTGTCTAGTGTTGGGACATCACAAATGTCAGTTGATGAATTTCCCTCTGAAATTGAATTGCTTAAGCAAGAGTTCGAACAAGAAAAAATAACCTTTGCCAAGGAGATCGCTCAATTAAATGAGGAAAATAGTTAATTGAAAATGAACCTTTACCTCAGGGACGGCGAGATGAGTAGGGCTATCAAGGAGAAAAATCACCTTAAGAAGGACCTCAAGAGCTTGAAAAGAGACTATATGGCCTTTAACAAAGCAAGCAAGTCTCGAAAACTTGGAAAGTCATCGATTGAGTAAAGGACAGAAATTACTACCATTGAGAAGGAACTACGGCAATGGAGAGAAGCTGCTAGGGTCAATAAGGAAAAGCTTATTAGAACCCAGGCTCTCGCACCAACTTGTGGAAGGAAGAATGAATGGTTAAAGGCTTGAGTTCAAGATTTGAGAGCAAACCAGGCCAAAAGTGGAGTTCTGGCACTCAAAATCCAAGACTTAGAGCATTCACTTTAAGCTAGCCAAGACCAAGTCAACGTACTAGTGAAAGCCTTCGAACAGCGAGAGTAAGAATGGCTTCAAATGGTTGATCACCCATGCCAAAATCATCAAGACTATCACTACCATTTCACAAAATAGATCTAGGCAGCTCAGTTGGAGTCGAGAACATGATAGATGTAGCCTAATCCCTGACATGTGATATCTTACCCATTAAAGCCCATGAGCAAGAGTGGTTGTATTTCTTGGACCATGTAATCAAGCAATGTAACCACGTTAGACATTTTCAAATGTAATCATATGTAATCAACACATTTTGTTGCTTTAATGAAGGATGCTATTGGTGGAGCTGTCCCTTTATCCAATTGTCCTTTTTTGCATTTGCATAACTAACTTGATCCTTTCATGGTTTTTATTCATTCATCTTTATTGCATCAAGCATGTGGCTACCATAAAGGCCTAATCCTAAAATAATTTAAAGTGAAGGTGATACAGAGCCCAAAATCTACAATTTGCCATTGGTACAACACTCACAATCATCAAAAAGCGATGAAAAATGATCATCAGGCCCACATCAAAAGACTCAAACTCATGTATAAGGAGTCCCAAGAGCAAACACTCTATAAGAATGAAGAACTTCAAGCACAGATCATTGAGCTAACCAAATTGCTATCTAATACATTGAAGGAAAAAGGGCAAACGAGCATGGTGCTCGTCTTATTTAAATGGTGGTACTAAGGCCACCAACACTCAAGAAGGGGCACTATATGGGCAACACCTCTAGCAATGAACGTCCCACCATCCTAGCCATTTATTTATATCAATCCTGCAATAACGTCTTATTTAATTCAAGGATTTCAAGGTACGGGTTCTTCACTGTCAAGGCCTATATCTCGAACCTTGATGAGCACATGAAGCAAGAGAAAACAAAGAGGCTTTTAGAAAATGATAAGGATTTAGACAAGTATCACTCATTAGAGAAGCATCTTCAAGTTATGGAAGGAAGTAATAAATTTAGAATTGTAGACATAAACTCATTAGGCCTAGTTTCGAGCCTCGTCATTCTGCTTAAGTTTAAAGTGCCTGACTTTGGAAAATACAATGGGACTACTAACACTACTGCCCATCTTCGCATGTACTATCATAAAATGGCAAGACATGAAAAGAACGATAAGTTACTGATTCATTACTTTAAGGATAGCCTGACTGGGGTAGCCCTCTGATGGTACATAGGGCTTGATCCTACAAGAATTCAAACATAGGCAGACTTGGCATATGCATTCCTTCAACAGTATAAGCATGTGTCTGATTGGGTCTTGGATCGTCTTTCTCTTATGAATATGGAGAAGAAATCTTTCAAGAATTTTAAAAAGTATGCTCAGAGGTGGAGGGAGGAGGCAGCTCAAGTTCACCATCCTTTAATTGAAAAAAAATGATAGTTATGTTTGTTGGCACCTTACGAGCTCCTTACTATGAAAGGCTAGTAGGACGTGCCACGAAAAATTTTGCTGATATGGTTATATCAGGTGAAATGATTGAAAACGCCATCAAGAGCAATAGAATATCTATCGGGGAAGCATCTGGATCAGTCAAAAGGACAGCAAATAAAGGAAAGGAGAGGGAAGTGAATGCAGCAGGTGAGAATCATGCTAGGTTTAATCAAAGCCTGTATCTAACACAGCCTAGGTACTTCCCAAGCATGTTGAATACGGGTCTTACCCTTTACTCATCAGCACTGCAACTAGTCCATGCTACCAGGTGCGCTCTTACAATGAGCTTTGCATCAAATCCCATGCAAAGTGCGGCCTAGAATGCACAGTCCCATAATATGCACAATGCAAGAGCTTCAAATAACCAACAAGCATCCCAAGAAAGAAAGCACTTTGAACCATTCCCGTACTTGTATAAAGAGATATGCTCTCGCTTGTTGGCATGTAAACTAGTAGCACCAGTATTCACGAACCCAAGATCACCACCATACCCCAAATGGTATAATAAAAATGTTTATTATGAATACCACGTGGAAGCACTAGGCCACTCTATTGAGAATTGCATTTTATTCAAAAGAAAGGTGCAGGGTTTACTAGAAAAAAGAGTGATCAAGATTGAGTAAGGTCTTGGACCTAATATGGGAGCCAACACACTCCATAATCACGCCAAACCAAGAGTGAATATGATAGTCAATGGAAAAAGATGTTGAATTAAAAAAAAATGTGGCAGAAGTCAAAACCCTAATGAGTAAGGTCTTACAGGCTTTCATGAAAATTGAAATAGTAATAAATAACAAAAGTGAAAGAAGAAATGTTATTAATATATCTTGTTGCCACTGTGGTCAAGAACACTACTTGCAACATCATCCATCATTCTTGAAGCTGGTCCAAGGGATAATGGATCGATCCAAAATTAAGTTCTATGAGGAATGGGATAGACATGATGATCCATCTATTAATGCTACTGATGAGGAGAGACTAATCGATGGTCAGATCTCTAGTTGTCTGTCTCTTATGGGCATATGAAAAAGAGCTGATGAAAGTGTTAGGCAGTAGCTACAAGATGGATACAAGAGGGTACCCAGATTTATCCCTTACTAATAGAAAAAGAGATGATAGTTAGATTAATTGGCACATTGCAAGCCCCTTAGTACAAAAAAGTAGCTAGAAGCTTCCCAAAAGACTTCATGGATGTGGTCAAACTCTGCAGGAAGATTTATAAGGCCATGAAAAATGGATTAAGAAGAAAAAGTATCTGTGAGGACAAAAGGAAAAAAAAGATAGAGGCTAGTTAGCCATCAAAATCTAGCACTGAAGTCAGTTTATCTCTAACTCATATTGAGTTAAACCTAAAGGAGATGATCATTGAAGAAAACTACAAGATCGTGGAAAACATAGAAAAAGTTCGGACACTAATCAATTTGGTTTAGGAAATCCTAGTGCAAGGTAACCTACTTAATACAACCAAAAATGCAGAGGAAAGGATAAACAACTTTTATGATTTCTATACTATTTACGGCCATACTCTTCAAACATACAAAGAGTTTCGCACAATGGTTCAGAGAATGATAAACAAGGGTAGCATCAAATTCTATGATGAAAAGCAAAGCCCTATATACTGGGTCTACAAATGCAACACCATTTGTCAATTTACTAGAAGAAAAAGAGGGCAATCTCCCTTATGGGATTGAAAGACCGTTGATTTTGTACAATAATCGACCAAAAGTTAAAGTTGACCTAGTTTAGCCTTTGCCAAAGATGATCATTCAACTTCTATCTCCCTTCCTATAAAAAGACAATAAGGCAGTTCCTTGGAACTATGAAAGTAAAACCTTAATCATTGGAGAATCTAGCCAGCAAACAGCAAGTGTTGACCTTTTAGAGGTAAGTCACCCGACTCGGAGCGATCGATGTTATGCTCCAACAATATTGAAAAATAACACTCAGCAAGAAAATGCTAATCAGGGTTTTCAAGCAACAAATTCTGTAACCAACAACTCAAAATTAGTACCTGTAAAGAATAAGTAAGTGAGAAAGAAGCTACGGGATTCCTTAAATTTATTAAGCATAATGAATATAGCACCGTCGATCAGTTAAACAAGCAACCCGCCAAGATATCTGTATTATCACTACTATTGAATTCTAAAGCTTATAGGAATGCCCTTCTCAAGGTCCTGAATGAGGCCTATGTCCCTCCCGACATCTCTATAAGCCAATTGGATCACCTAGTGAACATCATCACTACCAATAATTACATATCTTTTAGCGATGATGAAATCTCGCACAGAGGAAGAGAAAGTTATAAGGCCCTCCATATCACCATATATTGTAAAGGTACCATGTTACCCAAGGTGCTTATTGATAATGGGTCAGCTTTAAATATAATGCCCATGTCATGCTTGGGCAAGCTCTCTGTTGATGTATCTTACATCCAAAATAGTGTGAGCATTTGATGGAACTTGTTAGAACATTATTAAGAACATCACTATTCCACTCCAAATCGACCCATGTACTTATAAAGTTGACTTCCATATGATAAACATTGCTCTATCATATAATTGCCTGTTGGAAAGGCCGTGGATTCATTTTGCTAGAGTAGTGCCATTATCTTTGCACCAAAAGTTGAAATTCATCATCGAGAACAAAGTTGTTAGTATTAGAGGAGAAGAAGATATCATTGTTGCTACCTCAACTGATGCTCCATATGTCAAACTAGATGAAAATAGCTTAGATTCTTCTTTCAAGCCTTTGAATTTGTCAAAGCAACATATGTCAAAAAAGGATTGCCAATAGTTTAGCCTCACTTATCAGAAAGTACTCACATGGGTTTGAAGTTAACTATTAGTACGGGTGCCCAAGCCTGAAAGGGACTGAGATACGCCTTCAAGAAATTGCTAAAGCCTTGAAAGTGGTTAACCAAATCGATAAAAGAGGGTTAGGATTCAAGCCTAGTACACAACAGAAAAGAAAACAAGCCCAGAAGAACCAGGAAAAAAAAGTGGCTCATTTGTCAGGTTGAGACATAGAGGATGAGCCAATGATATTCCCACCACTATGGTAAAGTTTTTGTCTAGGGCTAGTGCTATGCTTATATTGAATAAAGCATTCAAGGATATCTCCATCAATATGATTGGTGAGCCAAAGATGTCAACCACAAGTTCAGAGATCGGCCTGTGCCCTCTAAAGTTTTTTCCAAGTGTTTAGACTGAGATCAAGATTCTTGTACTGTTTAAATCAATTTCAAAGTAATGCTATGTACTAAACCTACATGCTCTCGCCCAAAAACATTATAGGATCTTTTGTATGGGCAGCTTTTATTAAGTATTATCAATGAAAATGACTAAGCATTTTGTATTCATTCTTTGTGTTCATAATTTTTGTTGACTTTAAACTTTTTTTTCTTCCACTTATATTGTTTTTTTCCATATTTTTAGGTACCCCAATGAAGGTGACATGAATGTTCATACTAAAACCTTAGGAATTGATTTTGAGCAATAGATCTGTACCAGTGAGGTTAAATCTAAAGAAGACCCTGAAGAGAACCTTAGACCCTTAGACCTGTTGAGGCTAGTTAAACTAGAAGAAAAACAAATCTTACCTTATGAAGAATCCACTGAAACCATAAACCTTGGAACAAAAGAAAACCCCAAAAAAAGTCAAAATCAAAACCTCTATAAAGCCATCAACTCGAGTTAAACTAATAAGTCTTCTTCAAGAATATCGAGACACGTTTGCTTAGTCCTATCAAGACATGCCGGGGCTAGATACCAATATTATGGTTCATAAACTTCTCCTTAAACCTAAATGCAAACCAATCTAGCAAAAGTTAAGGAGGATGAAACTAGAAATGCTCCTTAAGATCAAGGAAAAAGTCAAGAAGCAATTTGAAGTAGGATTTCTTGAGGTAGCCAAATACCCTGAATAGGTAGCCAACATAGTCCCAGTTTCAAAGAAGGATGGTAGAGTGCGAATGTGTATGGACTATAGGGACCTGAATTGAGCTAGCCCCAAGGATAATTTTTCTTTGCCTTACATTGATACCTTAGTAGACATCACAACCAAAAATGCACTTTTTTTCTTTCATGGATGGATTTTCGAGATATAACAAAATCAAAATGGTGATCAAAGACATGGAAAAGACCATCTTCGTAACCATGTGTGGAACTTTTTGCTACAAAGTAATGCCTTTTGACTTAAAGAATGCAAGGGTAACTTACCAAAGGGCTATGGTAACATTGTTCCATGACCTTATGCATAAAGAAATCAAGGTCTATGTTGATGATATGATCACTAAGTCAACTAAGGAGAGTGGGCATGTTGCCGACTTACGAAAGCTTTTTAAAAGGCTTTACAAATATCAGCTCAAGCTAAATCCTGCTAAATGCACATTTGGCATCACCTTTGGTAAATTATTAGGTTTCATTATGAGTGAGAAAGGAATAAAGGTCGATCCTGACAAGGTTAAGGCTATGTAAAACCTACCATCACCTCGAACTCAAAAGAAAGTGAAAAGGTTCTTGGGAAAACTGAACTACATAGCCTATTCATATCTTGGTTGATTGACAAATGCGATATGATCTTTAGGCTACTAAAAAAAATCCTAGAAAATGGAACTAAGAGTGCCAAGAAGCTTTCGATTAGGTCAAACATTACCTTTTGAACCCTCCAGTACTTATGCCACCGGTGCCCGGATGACCATTAATTCTATATCTATTAATCCTAAACAAGTCAATGGGCTGTGTATTAGGACAACGTGATAAATCGAGAAAGAAGGAATAGGCTGTCTACTACTTGAGCAAGAAGTTTACAGAATATGAAAATAATTATTCATTCATAAAGAAGTTATGTTGTGCTTTAGCTTGGACAGCCCAAAGGTTAAAGCAATACATGTTATACCACACTACATGGTTAATCGCCAAGCTTAATCCTATCAAGTATTTGTGTGAAGCCCTCACCTTGTTAGAGAGGTTAGCCAGATGGCAAGTTATGCTTTCTGAGTATGACATCATGTATGTGAACTAGAAAGCCATTAAAGGTAGTACAATAGAAAACTTTTTGGTAAGTCGAGCCACAAATGACTATCAGCCTTTAAATTTTGAGTTCCCTGACAAAAACTTGACGTGCATATCTGAGGCGAAGAACATAATCAAGTTTGGGTCATTAAGGAGAATGTATTTCGATAGAGCTTCAAATGCATTAAGGCATGAAGTTGGGGCAATTCTCGTCAAAGGGAAACCATTACCCTTTCATAGCTAAATTAAACTTTAACTGCACCAACGACATAGTCGAATATGAGGCTTGCATTACGGGACTCCAGGCAGTAATTAAAAGGACATTCGAACATTGCAAGTGTTTGAAGATTCAGCCGTCATCATTTACCAACTAAAAGGAGAATGGAAAACACGTGATGCTAAACTAATCCACTATGGGAGTCTGATATCAAAGCTCAAGAAAGAGTTTGATGATAGTAGTTTTCATCATCTACCTCGAGAAGAGAATCAAGTTGCTGATGCCTTAGCCACTTTATCTTTCATTTTTAAAGTCAATCGAGAATCGAACATTGCTCCTATCAATTGAGTATCTATTCAACCCAAGCATATTGCTAGAATGTTGAAGAAGAGAATCATGGTTTACCATGGTATCATGACATTTTTCAATACATCAAGGATCAATGGCACCCAGAAGGTGCCACCGAAATTGATAAGAGGACCATCAAATAATTAGCTATGAACTTTATTTTGGACGGGAAGATTTTGTACAAGAAAAGCTAGGATCAGGTGTTACTCTGATACATGGATGCCTCCGAAGCCAAAAGAATACTTGAAGAAGTTCATGAAAAGATTTATGGTATGCATGCTAATGGACACCGAATGGCAAAACAAGTCATGCGATCAAGTTATTATTAGTTGACCCTCGAAAAGGATTGCATTGACTACATTTGAAAGTGTCATAAATGTCAAATCTACGCTGACAAAATCCATGTCCCACCAATACCCTTGCATGTTATGATAGTTCCATAACCCTTTTCTATATGGGGTATGGACATGATTGGACTGATTACCCTCAAGGCTTTTAATGGGCATCATTTCATTTTGGTCACGATCGATTACTTCACCAAATAGGTAGAGGTAGCTTCCTATGCCAATATCACCAGATCGTCATGTGTAAATTTGTGAAATGGGACTTTATTTGTAGATAGGGTCTTCCTAAACAAATCATTACTGATAATGCACGCAACCTAAAAATTAAGATGATGTAAGCAATCAGCTTTCAGTTCAAGATTCAACATCGAAACTCTATCCCATCTTATCGAAAGATGAATGGGGCGGTTGAAGCAGCCAACAAAAATATCAAGAAGATAGTTGAAAAAATGGCTGAGACGTACAAAGATTGGCATGAAAAGTTACCATTTGCTTTACATGCTTATCGCACAGTCGTATGAACTTTTACTGGTGCTACTCTATTTTCTTTCGTCTATGCCATGGAGGTTGTCCTACCAATTGAGGTTGAAATCCCTTCCTTTAGAGTTTTAATGCAGTCACAACTTGAGGAGATTGAGTGGGTCAAAAATTGATATAAACAACTCAATCTCATTAAAGAGAAAATTATCAAAGCCATTTGTCATGGGCAAATGTTCGAAAGTGCATGATGAGAGCCCATGACAAAAAAGTCCATCCTCATCAGTTTCAAGAAGGTAACATAAATTCTCCCGATCTATAAAGATACTCATGAAAAATGGACCCTAAATTGGGAAGGGCCATACATGATGAAACGCATATTCTCCGAAGGAGCTCTAATCTTAACCGAGATGGATGGCAGCGACTTGACCAACCCTATGAATTCTGATTCTATTAAAAAGTACTATGCCTAAAAAGACTTTAGAATGAAAACTCGAAAGGGCATCCTATTAGTCCCTCACCTACCATTAAAAAAATTCAAAAAAAAAACAAAACGATAAAAAAATAATAAAAAGAAAACTAGCTTAAGTTGAAAACCTAATAGGGTGACTTAAGTGATTAGATCTTCTCATTCAAATAAAACCAATCTTCCCAATATTCATAACTCTAACTAAGACATCAAGTCATAAGCTAACCCATCTATTCTATGTTGACCACCCCACCAAAACTTCATCCACACTTGCACTCAAAAAATAGGAACCGCCTAACTTTAAAGCCTTTACCCTAGCATGGGGCAATCTAAGGGATCTTCTTATGAGTCACGAGGACCAAAAGAATTAATTGCTAGAAAGAAGTCTCCAAAAGCACTCAATGGAGAAATCATGTCATCAGCGTTAGAGCCAGTCGACCAGGAAGACTTCTTATATCTCTTTTGTATTTTAAAACCTTCCACAATCTTATAAGTTTGTTACAAATTATTCCCTCTTTCTTTCAATAAAAAAAATTACTTGATTTCTAGCAGAATCTTGTCATAGCACTATATTTCATGTTGCGTCATGTTTATCATTTAATTAATAATGCTTGATAAATAAACAAAACTAATAACAGGATTTCCTAGCATTACTTTGAAATACAAAACTTTGTAGGGACCTTGTTTCATGTTTAAATACTAACAATGAGCTCTTGAAGCCACAATCGGTTTTACAATGGGACCCTACATTTGGAAAATATACTCAAAACCTTCCCTCAGTGAGTGGTCATAAATCTTCTATACCTTCAAAGAGAGGACAATCTTAATATTTAAAGCCTCTAGAAATCTAGAGCAAGATTGATGAACCTTGAACAAAAGGCCACCTTACTATAGCCAAACAAAGCCCAAAATCAGCCATTCGATTAGGCCTTTAAAGTTATCACCTTTGCATTAATTAAGAAGAAATTTACATCTCCATGCATTATGCAACCTTTAACATCTGATAGGTATCAGCTCCTGTATGCAGAAGTCAAATTTATAGGGAACCTAAGGTACCATTTATTTTGATTTCAAAAAAAAAAATCAAAGCCCACACAAGTTGGTGGCAATTACCTACCTCAATCCTCAAAGAACAAGATGCTTATCGAAGCCCACACAAGTTGGTGGCAACTACATACCTTAGTCCTTAAAGAGCAGAATGCTTCCCTATCTTAAAGCCCACACAAGTTGGTGGCAATTACCTACCTCAGTTCTCAAAGAGCAGGATGCTTACAACGCCCATACATGCTAATGGCACCACCTCCCTACCTTCATCCTCAAAAAGTAGGGTGTTTTCTTACCTTAAAGCCCATAAACTAGTGGCACTTATTTACTTGGTCCACAAAGTACTAGACATCTTTCTTCACTTACCTTTAAGCCCACATAAGCTGGTGGCACCCTTTTCATTTTAGTCCTTAAAGAGTAGGATGCCTTTTCTATTACTTTTAAGCCTACAAGCTAGTGGCATATCTTTTCTTTTGGTCTTTAAAGAACAAGACACCGTTTCTTTCCTACTCAAAAAGTAGCCAAATACACTGCCTAAACAAAATGGTGTTTTATTTGTCTTTGCCCTATTCTTAATACTTAGTAATGGTCAAAGAGAGGCGATTGTAGACACCTTATTTTGTCCAGACTAGTTTTTGGTATCCCAAGAGCTAGGTAAAAGATGACAAAATAAAAAAATATAATTAAAGCTAGGGGACAATCGTCGCCCGATGAAAAAGCTTTTTGAAGAAGGTCTAAAATTTCTTTGGACTACTTTAAAGAAAAATGAAAAAACATAAAGCATCAAAGGATGTTATCAAAGTCGTTCAGTAAGTATGCTAGCTAATTTTCCTCTCTTTGTGACCAAAATAAGACAACTTGAGGAACCTAAGGTATGTGTAGGTCATATGGGTGCTTAAAAACTGTCACTAGGCTTTCACGTTACTAAAATTTTGAATTTCTATGTGTAATATTGATACAAAAGGGTTCAAAATCGATACCCAAGGTGTGGCATCGATACTTGGCATGTTTGTATCGATACAGACCTTGGCAGTACCTAAAGTTGTGATTTTGGTAGAATGTATCGATCCACAAGCATGAGTATCAATACAAATCCATGGAGTATCAACACTGGCCTTTAAGTCTCGAGATTGGAAACATTTTTTGCTCTTAGTATCGATACATAACTCATTATATCGATACTCAGGAGTAAAATGTACCTTGTGTATTGATATAACATGTTCTGTATCGATATACCAAGGCATTTTTGCCTAGTTCGGGCAATTTTTAGCCTCTGAAAACCTGATTTAAACATGTTTTTGCATAAAGAAACTATCATATAACATTGCAAACCCAACTATGGGTTCCTTAACGAATTTTAACAAAATTTTGGAGTCCAAACATTTAATGACAAAGGTCACTTTCATAAAATATATGGGTGTGAAAGGATGGCAAGCATATCTCCAGCTTGCAAGCTTTCACAGCTTTCTACCTCCTTGCTCAGTATGGCAAAACTAATAAGAAATGAGTCAACTGAACATGGCAGCTGGAGATATGCCTTGGTGCAAAAGAAAAAAAAATTAAAACTGCCCTTTGCATTATCTTCCAAAAAAAGGGGCCGAACCAAAAAAAGGGGAACCAACAACCTAAAAATGAAACTCTTCTAGTTATAAACAAAAAAACTCTGCAGGAATCCCAAAAAACTTTTCATCCATCCCTACAAATCCTCCAGCAACTCTAGCTCCAAAATCTTACCAAAAATACTGTTTCATTGCCTTTCACCCTTAACCAACTTCCATTCCCATAGCTCCCTAAACCCATCATTAGAACACCTTCAAAAACTCAACCTTTCAAATATTTTCATCCTAAAAACACCCAATCAGCAACCTTATTTCCTTTCACCTTTTCTTGCTAAACAATAGTAAAAAGAGGGAAAGAATTGAGCTTAAAGTTGCTGCTTTAAAGAAGGAAGAAATTTTAAGCCTTAGCTGGTATATCTTTTACTTTGTCCTATGTATCTTTTGTTTTGAGCATACATTTCATCTTAGTAAACCCTTTTTTATGCTTTTATGGCCACTTTAGGACTTTTATGCATCTTTTGTGGCTTTGGTTGTGGTAGTTAAGGATCTTGATGTTTTTCTTGGTGCCTTCATGTCATTTGGTTAACTAAGCATGCTCCTTTGCATTTTTATCACCATAACAGCCTCTGTCCATGCACTTCTTTCTAGGTTCCTACCATATTCACGTCTTTATCTTATGTTTAAAATATGCATCATAACATGACATAAGGATGCTCATGCATTTTCTAGAAGCTTGACAGGCTCCATGAAATAAAAAAGTCTTTTTTAGCAAACTCTTTTTAAACATGCTGATCCTAAGTATGTTTATGCATCTATCTATCATCTCAATGCATTTGTTTGTCATCTTTACTATGAAAAATGTCATCTTTGCTTGTGCATATATGTCATCCATATTCTGCATTGTTTTCTGATACTTTGCCTGTGTTGAGATGCATGCTTGAGTGCTAGAAAACTTGATTTCAGAAATATCCCTAAGTTTAGCACATGTTGTCTCCCATGCATGGAGAATAACATGGGCTTAAGATTTTTATGAAGTTAATTTTTCCAACTTTAGGGGCAAAGCTAGTATTCAGTTCTGGATTCATGGAAGAATGAGTATAAGTGTGCTAGTTTTTCAAAAATTAAATGAAGTCTTTTAGTTGAAAATTGTGAACCTTTGGTCCTTAGCCAACCACCCTCATAGCGACATGGTTAACCGATTGTTCTATCATCCCAAACTAGTCTAGGATTGTGGAATGAACTCATGACACCCATCTCAACCACTCATCTTGTTATGGATGCTTGAACATCCATGGCCCCAGCTCAACTTAAAGAAAAACCAAAATACCAAACACTTCCCCTATTTTATTCTGGCAGCATAGTAACCTAGACTTGAAAAATTATTAAAAATAAAAAATGATTTATCTGGAATGTGTTCGTATTTTTCCCTTGAAGTGTTTTGAATTAACTTTCCAACAATGTCTCATTTACCTTCATATCATCTCAAATGAAATAGTTATGATTTTTCAAATCTTCACTATCTGAAACCCCTGGATCTAGCATGCAGTTTTTTGTTTGGGCTGTTTTAGCTTAACAAACAATATTTTTGAGTCCTTGAATATTTTTTCCGTTGGGTTCACAAACTTCCCTTTTTGAAAAGGTATTATTTACAATTTAATAATTCCAGATGAATATGAAATGATTTTTCAAATTCCATCGTACCTTTACCCTATACATGCTACCAATGTTAAGTCAAGTCAAAATTCAAAAATTAATTTTGCCTAGAAAGTGATTTTCTAGGATTTTTGAAATATTTTTACATTAATCCTCATCAAGTTACCTTTCCAAAAATACCTCATTTACTGTTCAAAACCTCTAGATAAGCTTGAAATAAATTTAGAAAGAGAAATGATGCAATGTTGTCCCCTATTTCTAACCCAAATTTTGAAATGCATTTATTGAGGCATTTGAATGCCTCATGATCTACTCAGCTCATTCTAAAAACCTAAACCTTTTAGACTCGGACCATGGCTAAACAAAAAAGGAACATTTTAGCCAAACCTTTGGCTCCCAATTTTCAAAGATTTCCCTATCCGAAAAAATGACCCATTCCTCTTGAACGTAAAAAATTTTCATTTTCGAGGATACTCCAACCTCACTACTCTGAGGGGATACTCCAACCCTGCTTTTACCTCAAAATGACATTAAATTTTCATTTTTTGGAATACTCCAACCCCACTACTCTGAAGGGAGGCTTCAACCCCACTTTTACCTCAAATCCAATATCAAACTTCTATTTTTAAGGATACTCTAACCCTACTCTCCCTAGGGGATACTCCAACCCAGCTCTTCATATTTCTTCTAAAATCCAAGCTTTTCTCTCTCTAAAGTCATCTAAACCTTTTTCTCGTCAAATTTCCATTGAATCTAACTAAGTCTCAACATCGTCGTGGTTATTCATCAATAATTGAAGATAACTATAGGATACATTTCGATCATCCCTCTTTTTTATATTTTGTGTGTTTATTTTTGTGTGGATTTATTTATTGTTTTCTTTCCTATCTTACTAATATGTTTCCTCTTGTAGGGGCCTTGAACATTCATGCTTTAAAAATCATTTTCAAAATCAAAAAATGATATCTCATGCCGGTATCTCTCTAATGCCAGACATGAAATATTTGATTTTTTAAACCCATCCGGAGGTCATTTTCATTAATAATCCCTATGTTTCTCACCTCTCCGAGGTGCATAGGTGATAAAATTTTCATTAAAACTCAAACTCGAATCTTTACAAAATTTCATGCATAATAATGATTAAAATGGAATATCGAGATTCAAGTAAGATATAGTTAGATGGTACCAATTTTTAGACGTTGTGGGGGTGCTAATCCTTCCCCACACATAACCAAATCCTAAACTCAAAACAACGAATCTCTGGTATTATTTTCAATAAACATCTGATCATGCCTAACTTAAAATGATCAGTGGCAACTCCAAGTTTATAGCCACTTCGTGGTGGCCATCCAAGACTAGTCAGATGAATGATTCATCTGACGGTCTTTTACTCCTTCATGTCGAACATCAAAATATTTTTTAAGTCAAACGCACTTTAGCCCTTCAGGTCGTCCGAAGTTCGTAAAGGTCGGGCACATGGAACGTCGACAACTTGGAAATGGGAAAAATCTATAAAAATAGATTAAGATTTTTCAAAACTTATTTTATTATAATTTAATAGGAATATTTAAATAATTGTGAAGTTTAATACCTAAAAAAATTCTACCAAAAATTTTATAGATAAAGAAAAGCTCATATTTTAGAACTGAGAAAAATTTTAAAAATAAATTGCAACTTATATTAAATGAGTTAAATGTAAGATATTATCCAAAACATTAATTTATAAAATGGTAAAGATGAAAATCTGAAGTTTGAAATAAGTTTTACGAAAAAAATATGAGCAAAATACTCACGATACCATGAGGAATTAAAAAAT
Source organism: Adansonia rubrostipa (assembly GCA_038381775.1). NCBI lineage: Eukaryota > Viridiplantae > Streptophyta > Magnoliopsida > Malvales > Malvaceae > Adansonia > Adansonia rubrostipa. Next base: position 20,127 of record JBBYHM010367169.1, on the reverse strand, counting down.
AATCGATAAAATTAACAATTTGACACCTTGTGGTATAAAATAGCAATATATAATTTTTCTTGAATATTTTTTTATTTTTTGGAATGCATGTCAGCATAAATGCTATACTAGTATCCATAAAAATATACGATGATCAATTTTTTGAGTTTTAAAAAAAATTCTCAAAAAATGGGTAAAATTAGAAAATTTGACCATGTCATTTTCTGCAAAAATGATTTTCAAAATTTGACAAGAGAATATTTTAAAATTGATTTTTCTTTTGAATATTTATCTTTTTTTTCCGAGATAGATTTTTCAAATAGCACTTTTTCTATCACGTGCATATATGGCCATATATGCATGACAAAATTAGTTACAAAAATGTGTAAACTACTTGACAAAGGTCTACCTCTACTAGGGTGGCTAGTTGGTTTTTAATCTCAAATATTTATGTTATCAGGGAAGAAGCTTGAACAAATTGCTAGATGCCAATCTTGGTCCATAAATATAAATATTCTTAATTAGGTAATTTATATTTATTGCTAATTTGTTGGGGGCCTAATGGGTCACGCATATAACAATGATTAGTGAAAATTAAAATGAGTATGGGCTTATATACCTAATACAAGTAAAAATTACTTAGGCCTAATTTGTACTAGCTCAGGTAGGCCAGGTTTAAGTTACAAAACTATCCAAAAGTCAAAAATTGGAACCTTAGGGAGATGAACTCCTGTTTTATTAGGAATACCTTAAGGATGAAACACAATATGATGCATTTCATAAGTTTTAACTGATTATTAATATTTATATATTCGAGTTTTCATTACATCATTGCTATTCCATCCTCGTTTAATTTGCATGCTAAAGTAAATGTAAGCAAATATGGCTCATTGACTGTTTGTGTTTAATAAGTGTTGCATATAATGGACTTTATATATGAGAAGATAACATCCTAAGATAAATAGTCTAAATTCATAGTCCATAATCTATAGGGTTATTGAGATTAATTAAATCAAGTCTATTATGTTCTCTAAGTCCAATTGGGGAGATGGTTTATCTTGGCCATTTGGAGCGGGCTGACTCCTAGTAGGGACATAGATATATTGCCTAGAAGTGGTGATATATCATATTGAACCAAAATGCAATTAATCTTAATAAGTTCATTTACTTGGATTAATTCACTTTTGATGTTCATTGTGTAATTACCCTAATCCTAAGTAACTGACTTAATATGTATAACTTGTATACCTTGACATTCTAAAGGCTAAAGAGTCTCGAAGTAGTAAGCTACTAGAATGGTTTGTTAGGTATATGACTTATACTCAATGAAAGCTTTACTTATAGATATGGAATCATAGCTCCTATAAAGAGTTAAGGTTATCTTCTTAAAAGGCATTATATAGGATAGTAAGGAAACCTTGGTCATTTGTATGTCAAATAATAAATTGTTGACATGTGGTGAACAATCATTTTCACATAGAGAGCGTAGTGAAATTTTAAGATAAGGTGATCAAGTAGGTAAAGCAAACTTTAACCTTAAATTGATCATAGATATCATATGAGAGTTTTACATAGATGATAAGGTCATTGGACTAACAAGCTATTTATAAAGCTTATGTGATATGGTAAATTATTGGGAGTGCTATTCCAGGTCTTTAATGGTATGACTCTGAGATTAATAATTATATGATTAATTATTCATCAAAGAATAATTAATAAAAATATTATTTAGGCCTAATTATATGTGTCTAATTGGTTCCTCTACTAGCTCAATATAATTCCTTAACAACTGGTTATTGGTGAAAATATCCGAGTCAAATGATTCTCAATATGGTGAAATAGTGCGCTAGATACACTCATTTCAAGAGTATAGGCATTTTCTTCAATAAATAAGTAAAAATTATTTTTTTAGTATTATTTATTTAGAATATATATTTAATCTGATTAAATATTTATTTAGACAAGTATGACTAATTTAAATTAATTATATTTATCTTCTAATAAATATAAGAATTAATTTAAATTAAATAGATAAAAATTTATTTAATTAATTTGATATCTATAAAGTCTTGTCTAAATATTTATTTATAAATTAAATATGAGTTATATACTAAATAAAAAAAGAAAAAAATATTTTACTTATTTTAATTTTTGATAAAAATTACTTATTTTACTATAATTAATAAATAAAGAAAAAATTATTTATTTTACTATAATTAATTTTATTTTGATAATTAGTATATAATTATTTTATTCAAATAAAATTGCCATGATTTTATTTTGAATTAGAGTAGGAGTTGTGAAAAATTGTTTGGTTAAATAAAATTAACGGTTTAATCAGAGTTAATTAAGTACTCATATTACATAGTCTAAATTCCTTAAAATAAATTGGGTTAAAATAATGGATGGATATATTAGGGTTTGGCCGAAATTTCGGCTATACCCACATTAAGGTTGGTAGCTAACTTAAAGATATGGTAAAATAATTATTTTAATTAAAAAAATTAAAATAAAGGCCACATTGTTGCCTAATATAAATAAAAGGTAACCTCTAGGTTTCAGGTTAGATCATTTGCGCCATCTTTAGGGTTTCTAATCATATCATCTTCTGATTTTAACCTATTAGAAAAAAAGGTAGTCTGGAAGGAGAATCAAGTCATATGAATCTAGAGTTGATTGAGACAAAAAGTGCCCACACACTTGACCATCCGGGAATTAGAGAATAGTAGAGAAAGCTAGTTTGTTTAAGCTTTCACATGAATCTATCTAGAAATTCTAAGACTGCATCAATAGATCTACAACTTAGCTAACTGATTATGGTAGTTTTATTATATATGACAACATGATCTAGTATAATTATTTAAATTTTTTGAAATTCCACTATGCAATCTTATTTGTTTTCCCAACAATTGGTATCCGAGCCAGATTATGATTATATTATATATATAACTAATAATCAAATTTTTTCGTAATCATATATGGACTTAATTATTAGAAAGTTGGCATTCTAGGTTTCTTATTATGTATTCTATCATAATATATATACATTTTAATATTTTTTATCAATCATGATCCCTTAGATTTTAGAATAGATATATTTAGGCTTTACCAGGTTTGTAATTAGATACGATCTATCACCATCATATAGGTTTGTTTTTATTTTTCTTTAATTTTTTAATGTAAATTAATCATAGAAATGAAGATCTAAAGATCATAAAATTATTAAATTAACATGTTTGTTTTTTTATAATTAGCAAGCTATCTAGAACCAATAGCTTTTATCTAAAACCAACTGCCTGATGGTGTGAAGATTTCTTGGGTGTAGGTATGCACACCGCAAAACCCTAAAACCTTAAAACCTAACCTGAAGTTACTAGGGTTTGAACCCTAACAACTTAGCCACTGGACAAATGCACCTTCAAGTGCATGCTTGCATGGTACATAGCCATCGTTAGGGTGTGAACCTTAACTACAGTGATGGATAAGGAGCCACTATTGGGGTATGAACCCTTACAGTAGTAGGTGCAGCTACGGCTATATGGGGTAGGTGTGACCTAAGCCATTTAGAGCCTAACCCTAAATGCAACACCCAACATGGTAGGGCACCTGCACCAGTGATGCTACTAAGCATGCACGTACTAAAAGGCCAAAGGGTGCTAGCATGGTAACATACCTTGGTTGCGCGTACGGGCATTCATCTAGGGTGCCAGCATGGTAGCACACCTTGGTTGTGCATACAGGCACTATTTAGGTAGAACACCAATAGCAATAGGTACAACCTAGGCCATTTAGGGCCCAGCCCTGCATCCAGCACCCAACACTTGTAGGGCACGAGCTCTAGTGGCGCTACTAAGTGTGCATGCAGTAAAGGGCCAAAGGGTGCCAACATGGTAGCACACCTTGGTTGCACATCCAGGCACTCATTTGGGGCATCAGTACTAGGGCATGGTGCACACATCATAAGTGTGGTACACGTATCTACATGGGCTGTGAGATAACATCGAGGTTCAGGCCCTAATATGCTTCCAAGCATGATTTGCTAAAAATCTCATGAGCACTAGGCTTGGGTGCATAATTGCTAAATAATATATGTTCTTTAAAGGCTATGGGTGGTCCAAATTTTATCAAATCATAAAGTTAGTTATTTTAAATACTTTATGGATATGAACGAATAGATTACATGGACAAAGACCGATACATCAAGGCTTAAAGTATGCTTTGGATGAAATTTTTGAAATCTTATTTTTCTTTTCTAATTTCTAGGATGGGATCATGATTTGGCTAGTTAAATTTTCTATCTATTATTTTATTGATGTATGTATGTATATATTTCATAACATGTCATATAGAAAGGATGAATGCCATTCAAACTTGTATTGATTATACGTATTTAAGCCTTGCATTTGTTTTTAAAATATTAAGTGGGAGAAGGTTTCAAACAAAAACCATGGCCTCAATTGTTGATCCATATAAGAAAGTATGGTAGCACCTCGTGTGAATTCTGCCCTGGCCATACCTCTCAGTAGGTGGTCAACCATTGCAGGTATACTAGAGTAGATCTCCTATGTACAAAACGTGCTTGGGCATGTTCTATTTGAGATCATCACCCAATGACTAGAATAGTGCATGGATTGGGTTTTGTAAATAGTGGTAATACACTCAAGATTGGTTTAACAATAACCTCAATTCGAAGCTCTATTAGTTAAACTGGTGGCGAACAAGTGGTTATTAATATATATCTTAGCCTAGGAGGATTTAAGGTTACAATATGAATGGGACATGATCCATGTTTTTGGCTATTTGTTTTATGTTCACCCCTCAATGGCTTAAGGTAATAGGTGCTAAAAATTACTGTTGCAATGCTACATAGTTTTTTGAGGTTTTTATGTAGAAACCAACATATTTATGTCTAATTACTAAATATTTGCTTGAACATGATTTTGATGTCTCAAGTATAGTTATTTATTTATTTTAGCTCAAAGTGTCACCTATACCTCTTATTCAAATTCTCACTAATAACAAACTAAATAGGGATAATTTAAAAACTGAAAAAGAAATCTGCTAATTGTTCTTAGCTGCAAGAAACACAAGTTCATACCTCATGAACCTCACCCTCCTAAGCCTCCAAATAATGCACTTAATGGATAGGTTTTCTTGCTATATACTTATTGGAGAGAGTTTAATGGCATAGCTCATTGATATATCCTGGCCAGCATATCAAGTGCTTTGTAAAAACAACATGAGGATTATGACACTGCTAGACAGATCATGGATAATTTAGAGGATATGTTTGGTGGCCAAGTCAAGTTGGCTAGACAATTCACTATTATAAATTTAATGAACAATAAGCAAAAGGTAGAAATTTTAATAAAGGGCCATATGCTCACGCTTATGGGGTACTTTGTTGAGGCCACTAAAAATGGTGCTAAGTTGGAATATAGCACCCAAATTAAAATGGCATAGCTCATTGATATATGCTAGCCAGCATATCAAATGCTTTGCAAAAGTAACATGAGGATTATGATGCTTCTAGACAGATCATGGATAATTTAGAGGATATGTTTGGTGGCCAAGTCAAGTTGGCTAGACAATTCGCTATTACAAATTTAATGAACTATAAGCAAAAGGTAGAAACTTTAATAAAGGGCCATATGCTCACGCTTATAGGGTACTTTGTTGAGGCCACTGAAAATGGTGCTAAGTTAGAATATAGCACCCAAATTAAAATGGTGTTTAGAACTCTTTCTAAGGATTTATAGGCTTTTGGGTTACGTATAATCTACGAAACAAAGAATTAAGTCTTATCAAACTCATATAAGAGTTGCAAGCCTATAAGCTTATGCTTAATGATGGTAACTAACCCAAAGAAGAGGCAAATTTGGTTGTTGCTTCTAATTCTTATTTTGGGAATAAGAAAAAAAGCAAGGGACTTCTAAGTCTTCTATTCTTCATACATTTGAAAGCAAGAAGAAAAAAAAAAGAAGCCAAGTGACCCTAAAAAGTCAAAGTGCTTCCATTATAGAAAGGTTGGTCATTTTAAGTAGACTTGCAAGGAATTCTAAGCCTCCAAGGGCAAGAAAGGTAATTATCTTCTCTATATTGAAGCTTGTTTAGTGAAAAATTCAAAAAACACTTGGGTCATTAATTTTAGAGCCACTAATCATATTTATGTTTCTTTATAGGGTTCAAGGAAATAAGAAGTCTACTTGACAAGAGCCTATTATTGGGAACCGATAGTGGAAGCATGGTGTTGGCTGAAGCATTGGAGATATACATCTTTACTTTGATGAATTTAGATTTATTTTGTTAAAAAACTATTTTTATCTTCCTAGTTTTAAGAGGAACTTTATTTCGGTTGCTTGTTTAATTTATTATTTGTATTATATTTCTTTTACTAAAATTATGGTTATTTGTTAAAACAAAGCTTTTATCTATTTTGAATAAATGGATAGTAATTTTTATTTGATCAAACAACATATGTACTCATAGTTAGACACTCAATTAATGAATAACTCTAAAAGGTTAAAAACTTTTTACTTTATTAAGGCATACCTTTGGCATTTAGGACTTGGTTATATTAGTTAAGAAAATATTCAAAAGTTGCTGAATGACAGTCCATTAGAATCTTTGAATGATGTATGTCTTCAATAATGTGAATCCTGTCTTAAAGGTAAAATAACTAAAAGTCTTTTGGAAAAGGCTGAAGATCTCTTAAAAATTGTCTACACAGACATATGTGCCCCATAAACGTCAAAGCACGAGAAGGGTGATAGTACTATGTATCATTCACAGATGACTACTCAAGTTATGGATATGTGTACCTAATGCACTGTAAAAGCAAAACTTTGATAAGTTCAAAGAGTATCATGTAAAAGTGGAAAAGTAATTGAGTAAATCCATTAAGACACTTTGACCTGATAGAGATAGTGAATATCTTTCCAATAAAGTTCTAAGACACCTCGTAAAGAATACGATTTTTTCCCAATTGACTATACTAGGTACTCCACAATAGAATGGTGTGGTCGAGAGAAGAAAAAAAACCTTACTGGATATCATATGGTCCATAATGAGTTATTCAAAGCTTCCATTATCCTTTTAGGGATATGTAGTGCAAACATATCATATTTTCAACCAAGTTATAACCAAGTGTGCACCTAAGACTCCATACGAGTTATGGAAGGGAAAGAAACCCTCTCTTGGACATACGAGAGTATAAGTTGGCATATATGTTGGATAAGGATGCAAAAAAGTTAGAGTTATGTTCAGAATTATGCATGTTTGTAAGGCATCCTAAAAGAACAAAGTGAGGACTATTTTATAGCTTGAATGAACAAAAAGTCATTATTTTAACCTTTGAAACTCTCCTTGGGGACAGTTAATTGAATGACTGTAAGCCTTGAAGTAAAATGATCCATAAGGAACTATCGAGAGATAAAATTACTCTACAGATTTTGATCTTGGATCTTACTCAAAGTTTTATTGAAAGACAAGCAAATGATCAATCACTTTGGAAGCTTTCTCATAGAGGGAGGGTTTTTAAGAAACCTAATTTTGTCATGTTTGATAGCGAGATTTATTAATCTAAGGCCATAGAACATGAAGATGATCTGATGACCTATGAAAAAGCCATTAGTGATATTGATGCAAAACTTTGGAAAAAAGGCTATGAACACAAAGATGGATTCTATGAAATCCAATTTGGTTTGGGAGCTTGTAGACCTTTCCAATTAAATAAAACCCATAAGATGTAAATGGGTTTACAAGAGAAAAAGAGATGTTGAAGGGACAGTCAAAATCTTTAAGGCTAGACTTGTAGTAAAAAGATACAAGTAAAAGGCTGGCATCGACTATGACAAAACCTTTTGGCCCATTACGATGCAAAAGTCCATTCACATTCTTCTTTCCATTACTATGGCTCTGGATTATGAGATCTGGTAAATGGATGCCAACATAATATTGTTGAATGGCTATGATGAAAGCATCTATATGATGTAACCAAATGGGTTTGTAGCAAAAGGCCAAGAAAGAAAAGTTTGCAAGTTGCTTATGTCCTTTATAGATTAAAGTAAGCCTCTTGCTCATGGAACCAAAGATTTGACCAAGCACTCATGGTCTTTGGATTTGAAGAAAATGTTGATGAACTTGTGTTTATAAATGTACCGAGAAGGACACAGTGGTTTTTCTATTCTTATACATCGATAACATTCTACTCGTTGAGAATGGTGTAAAGAACTTGTCATCGGTCAAACTATGTTTGTCATAATAGCTTGATGAAGGATTTAAGGGAAGCTATTTATGTTTTAGGCATTTGTCTCTTTAAAGATTAAAAGAGCAGACAGCTTTATCCTAAACTTTATACATAGATAAGATTATAAAAAAGTATGCAACGTAGGATGCCAAGAAAGTCCAAAACCCCCTATGGCAGGTTTCACTTTTTCATTTGATGATTGCCCTAAGACATCCAAAGAAAAAAAAGCGTACAAGAAAGTCCTTTATCCATCAGCTATGGGTAATTTCATGTACATTATGCTTTACACATATATCTATTATGCGATTTGTATTATAAGTCGATATCAATCAAATTATAGTAATGAGCATTGGCAAGCCATGAAGCAAATACTCAAGTATTTTAAAAGAACAAGGAACTATATGTTAGTATATTCTAGAGGGGATCGAACACCCATGGGATATATGGATTTAAATTTCCAAACTTGTAGGGATTTAAGAAAATTGACTTCAAGGTTTATATTTGTCCTAGAGGAGGTGGCATTGTATGGAAGAGTGTAAAACAAACTCGTATGGCTGACTCCATAGTGGAAGCTGAATATGTGGCTACCTTTGAAGCACCTAAAGAAGAGACTTGTTCCTTAAAGACCTTAAGGTAATTCTTGGAATGGATACACCCATTACACTTTCTTGTAATGATAGTGTCACAATAACAAATACCAAAGAATCTAGACACCATAAAAGGACAAAACATATAGACAAGAAATACCACCTTATAAGAGAGTTGGTAATGGATAGAGTTATTGAAGTATACAAAATCACATCTAAGGACAACCTTATTGATCCTTTTACTAAAACTTTAATGGCTAGGAGTTTTGAAAGGCACTTTAAGGGCTTGCGAATATGAGAAATGGTTTAATTACTCCTTCAAAGCAAGTGGGAGATTGTTAGGAATTCCTTAATGATGAAAAACATTATGATGTATTTCAGAAGTTTGAACTGATTTTTCATATTTAGATATTCGAGTTTTCATTACATCATTACTATTCCATCCTCGTTTAATTTATTTGTTAAATTAAATGTAAGCAAATATGGCTCATTGATTGCTTGTGTTTGTACCATTAGAATGTTCAATATAATAGACTTTATATGTGAAAAGACAACATTCTAACGTAAGTAGTCTAAATTAATATCCATATTCTATGGGGTTACTAAGATCAATTAAGTCAAGTTAAGTCTAATATGTTCTCTAAATCCAATTGGAGAAACAGTTTATCTTGAACATCTAGAGCAGGCTGACTCCTAAGTAAAAATATTAATATATTGCCCAAAGGTGGTGATATACTGGATTGGACCAAAGTGTAATTAATCTATTAGTAAGTTCATTTACTTGGATTAATTCACTTTTGACACTCATTATGTAGTTACCTTAGTCCTAAGTAAGTAATTGACCCTATGCGTATAACTTGTATACTTCGATGTTCTAAAGGCTAAAGCGTCTCAAAGTAGTAAGCTACTAAATCGGTTCGTTCGGTATATGACTTATACTTGATAAGAGATTTACTTATAGATATGGAATCATAGCACCTATCAAGAGCTAAGGTTATCTTATTAAAAGGCATTTTATGGGATAGTAAAAATGTACGAGGCCTCGATCATTTGTATGTAAAATGATAAATTATTGACATTTGGTTGATAATCATTTTTACATGGAAAGTGTAGTGGAACTTCAAGATAAAGTGATCAAGTAGGTAAACGGGCTTCAACCTTAAGTTGATTATAGATTTCATCTGAGGGTTTTATACATATGACAAAGTCGTTGGACTAAAACGCTATTTATAGAGCTTACATAAAATGCTATATAATTAAAGGTGCAATCTTAGGTCTTTATTGGTATGACTTTGAGACAAATGATTATGTGATTATTTATTCAATATAGAATATTTAATAAAAAGATTATTAGAGCCTAATTATATAGGTCCAATTGTTCCCTCCACTAGCTCAACATAATTCCTTAACGGAAATGGATATTGATCAGAATACTCAAAGTCAGATGATTCTTAATATGGCGTAACAGTGCGCTAGTTACACTTCTTTTACAAGTATAGGCATTTTCTTCAGTAAATAAATGAAAATATTTTTTTAATATCATTTATTTAGAATATATATTTAATTTGATTAAATATTTATTTAGACCAGTATGAGTAATTTAAAATAATTATATTTATCAAAATTATATTTATCTTCTGATAAATATAGGAATTAATTTAAATTAAATAGATATGAAAAATTAATTATTTAATTAATTTGATATCTATAAAGTCTTATCTAAATATTTGTTTATAAATTAAATATGAATAATATTCTAAATAAATTCAAAAAATTATTTTACTTATTTTAATTTTCTATTAAAATTAATTATTTTATTATAGTTAATTTTATTTTGATAATTAGTACATAATTATTCTATTTAAATAAACTTGTCATGATTTTATTTTGAATTAGAATTGAAGTTATGAAATATTTAAATAAAATTAAGAATTTAATCAAAATTAATTAAGTATTTAGATTAAATAGTCTAAACTCCTTAAAATAATTAGGCTAAAATAATGTAAAGGTACATTTGGGGGCTTGGTCAGAATTTGGGCTATACTTACATTAGGTTTGGCGGCCAACTAGGGATTTAAGGAGGTGGTAAAATAATTATTCTAATTAAAAGAAAATTAAAATAAGGGTCACCTTGTTAACTAATATAAATAATAGGCAATATTTAGGGTTTTAAGTTAGACCATTGATGCCACTTTTGGGGTTTCTAATCATATCATCTCATGATTTTAACCTATTGGCACAAAAGTGGTCTTGAGAGAGAATTAAAATGTATAAATATGGAATTAATTAAGACAAAGAGTGCCCACATGCTTTACCATCTGAGAATTAGAGAATAGTAGAGAATGCTAGTTGGTTAAAGCTTTCACATGGATCTAGTCTAGGAATTCTTGGACGACATCACTGATATACAACTCAAGTAATTGATTATGGTAGTTTTATTGTATATGACAACATGATCTTTAGTATGATCTATTTAAAAATTTTTAAAATTTTGCTATGCAATTTGATTTGTTTCCAACATGTTTGCCATCCCTTATGATAAATTTAACTAAGTTTATATGGCCTAAAGACTCTTTAAGGCCGTTGGCGTAATTCATTGGACTTTTCTGGGGAGATTGCGCTAACTTCATGGAATTGAAAAAATTTGTTTTCAACTTTTTGTTTTGATTTTTAATCAAGGAGTTTTAAAGTGAAGGGAAGATTTATGAAATCTAAGCTACTGGTATAGCTTCCGGCAAACGAAGTCTCTCCCCCTTAAAGGTTTTTTAGATAACCTCTATGGATAAGCATTAAAGGTTGGACACTTAGATAGTTTTGGTTTACAATAAATAAGATTGTTGTATAAGTTCTTGTGGTCATGGAATTAATCGTAGACATTTCTAGGCTGAGGTCTGATAAATCTTAAATGTTTTTTTTATTTTCTTAATTTTAAAGATTAATAAAAAAAATCATGCAAGACAATCTGGTTTATGGAGTCTTGACATTACCTAATTCTTATGTTTCCACTAATATTAATGTAATTTAATTATAAAATTATGCAGTCTACTTGTTTATCATCTTGAGACTTCCTTCAAGTGGTATCAAAGCCTCATTGTATTCATTTGATTAATCTTGTGTTTTAGCTATTATCGATTACAAAATCATATTGATTTCGATGTTGTTTTTGATCCATTTCATCTTTAAAAATTTTAGAAATTATTTCTAATTAATTTTTAATTTTCCAACATGTTAATCCATGCTTATTTTTCAATATTAACTAGTTTAAAATATATGATTTTACTAATTAAATTGATGTTGGAGTCATCAGTTAACAATTTGATGTTGATTAAGGTTAGGTTGGCATCGTTTTAGTGTTTTGATGGTGTTGAAATTTTCAGCAGCTGCCACCTTGAAAGTGTCATGAAGAGTTCATAATACTTGCTGGAAATTTTGGTTAAATTTCGAGTTGAAAATGTTTCAATTTTGGGCCATATTAGGTGCACTAAGTGTTCTTAATCTATGCAGCACTTTGTCTTTCTTCTTGGAACCTTGGTGTAGCATCCATTGTAGCAAGTAGTTGCTGCAATTTGCTGTATATTTTAAAGGTTTAATGGGAGAAAGACAATGGTAATTGAGGTGAACTAGGATAGCTTAAGATACCTATGTATGAAGCAAACTCCTAGTTGGACTAGGACTCTAATTTTTTGCCCTTTCTTTAAGAAATTAAAGAAGTTTAATCAAGCTTGGATTTTTTATATTTGAGGTTTGATATGATCAGATTAAGATAATCCAAAATGAAAAAAATAAAAAAAATAATTATTTGCTAAAAGTTAGCAAAGTTGGCACACGAGATTTCTTTAAGAAGTTCAGTTCCATTAGGACTCCTAGTTAATATCAAACAGCTATTTATCCAGTTGTAATAATTTTTTAAAGATGTTTAAGACATGGATTGGATAATGCAGTAAGCATTGAATTAAAACTTAATTAAATTGTTTAATTAAACTATATTTAATTTAATTGATTAATCATACTAGGAGTGGGATTTGTTTTAATATGATTAAGATAAATGTTAATCATGTAAGAAAAGTCCTTTTTAATTAAATTAAATATGGATCAGTTATTAAACTTCAAAATATGGTAACTTGAATCTAAAACACATCTTTATATATTCATAATTGTTGTGGACGTATCTGATGATTATAGATTAGGCCCAATATGATTATGAATGTACGATTACTTGTTTAGGAATGTTTAAATTTTTAAATAAGGTCGGTGAACCCTACATTTTCTCTATTTTCTCCAAAGTTATAAAACTTTTTTCTCGCTTAGCTCTCTTCGAATGTAACTCAAGGTTTCTTTATTACAAATGTAATTAGATTACATATTAGTCTAAAATTAGAAGTAGTTAGGAAAATTTTTGTAACTCAGACAGAAAGATCTAAAAAAAGGCACCACGAAGCCCGAGAGCTTGCAAGTAGCTTATGAAGACTTTGTATGTAATCACCTAGGAATTGACCAAGCAATTTCTTTTGATGGCTTAAGGGAATTGTATTAAAAAATAAAAGTCCATAATCATCCAAGTAATATGCATGATAATAGATTTATTTTATGCGATATGATAAATGCTATGCATTGAATATGATGAGACACTAATTATAGAGATAAAATTAACAACAAAATCCCTCATACAATATTCAGTCACATGCTTCACATGATAAAGACACATTTTATCATTCACATCAAGACACTCGAGTTTCAGCCATGGGTGATTTTTTGAGTCACTCAAGATGCCTGTGGCCCAAACTACTTGAGTTATGAATTATGGGTCTTACTTAACTAGTGTTTCATGGTTTGCATGTGTCATACTTGACCCTATGACATTAAAGGCAATGGTTAGGCAAAATGTATATGATGCATTTAGGCAAAAAGTTGCCACCTAACTGATCTGGGAATTGCATAGAGATGCAATTGGTAAGCTATGTTACCTACCTAAATAAACTTGTTGTGATTTGTTGAGTCATTTAAGGTTGCAACATTTTGAAAGGGGTCTTAGTCCATATGAAATATCTTGAAAAGATTTTAGAATAATAGTGGGGGCTACTATTTTAAAAAATTAGTAGAAAGACCAAAAAGATTTAATGCCTACTCATTATTAGTTTAAAATATGAATAACTAATTACACTTATTTTCATATAAGGTTGTTGACAATGATGTTTATATTAGTTGCATTATAAGGCTTACTTGATGCCATTAGCCTAAGATGTTTGGATTAGTATAACATATTAAGAAATGTTCTCAAGAAAGGAAGGTTGCTAACTTCCACATTAATATGATTAAGTTGAATTACTTTACTATCGATTCAACCACTTGATCATTAAGGATGTGGATCACATTTATGTAATGACATAAGCTTGTTAAAGAATAGTAAAAAATTAGGCTTTAATGAGGTGGTTTCAGATTACGCAATGGATCAAAAGTAAAGTGACTACTATTAGAATCTGTACCTTAGCATTGCTTTCAAGTATGACCATGGAACTAAAAAAATGCCTTTATGTTCCTAGATTGTCTGGAAATATCATTTTAATTTCATACCTCACTGTGAATAATGATTTTGAGTTTAAGATGAAAGACAATAGTTGCTTGATTATCCTAAATGAAATGGTGTATGGATAGACCTTATTATAGAATTTGTGCTATTTATGTTAGATCCAAAAATACCTTTACTCAACATAACTATGAAGAAAGCTAAGAACAATGATCCAAGTAAAACTTATATATGGCATTATAGACTTGGTCCTATTAATAAAACTCAAATAACCAAGTTACATACACAAAGCTATCTTAACCCATTTGATTATGAATCATATGGGATATGTGAATGTTGTCTCCTAGGCAAGAAGACCAAGAGACCCTTCATTAGAAAAGGTGAAAGGGCTACTGATTTATTAGGCCTAATACATTTAAATGTATGCAGACAAACGAATGCAATGGCTAGGAAAAGGTATTTGTACTTTATTACCTTACCAGTGATTATTTAAGGTATGGGTATTGGTACTTAATGAAGTACAAGTTTGAAGCTTTTGAAAACATTAAAAAGTTTAGGGCTAAAATGGAGAAACAAACTGGCAAAAGAATTTTGACTCTTGGATTCTATAGAGGAAGAGAATACTTAAGTTAGGAATTTTAAGGTCATCTAATAGAAAATGCTATTCTATCACAATGGACTCCACCTAAAACTCTACAACATAATGGAGTATCTAAAAGGAGAAATGAAACCTTGTTAGATAGGGTTTAATCAATGATGTTTAAGGTTGATATCCTTTTGGGGATCAGCCTTAAAAGCTGCTACATATCTTCTAAATATGGCTCCATCTAAATTAGTTGACCAGACACCATACAAGATATGGAAATGTAAAAAGCCAAATTTGTCTTATACTAGGACTTAGGGATGAAATGCTAATGTGAAGCGTGTAATGTTTAATAAGCTAGGAGCTAAATTAAACAAAAGTAAGTTTGTCAAATATCCTAAAGAAACTGTTAGATATTATTTTCATAATCTTAATGATCAAAAAGTGTTTGTCTTAAAACATGAAACCTTTCTTGATAAAGAATTTCTACACAAAAGGTCTATTGGAAATAAAATTGATCTTGAAGAAGTTCAAGAGCCACAAATAACTATTCTTATGGGGCTTGAGCCCATAGTTTAAGATTAGATGCTTAACTTCAAGCTCAAAATATACTACTCTATCAATCTGGTAAAATCAGGCAAGCTCTAGACAGACATAAATTTCTCTTAGATCAAGAAGGCTTACCTTATGATACTAAACCTACCAACTATGAGGAAGAAATGTCTAACATTGATTCCCAAAATTAGCTTGATGCCATGAAGTCTGAAATAGATGCCATAGAATTAACTAAGTATGGACTTTGGTTGACCCATCTGAAGGGATAAAACTATGTAGATACCTAATTTCATCTGAGCCCTTTTTTTTTATAATGTTAATTATCATTAAAAACCTAGCAATAGTTGCCCTAGTAGAGGTTGACCTACTATAGGCAAAATCGGTACTTTTAAGACCTTAGCAGTTGTGTCTAAATGGCCACTCGTGCAAGTGATAAGAAAACGGCTATTTCGAGTGTTGTAAAAACAAATCTTAATTTTAGATAAAAACGAATATCAAGGTAAAATTTTATTTTTAAATTTAATCTTTTGAAATTTTGAAATTTATTTTTTCAGATAATATCACAGTCAAATTTTTTTTATTTTTAGGATTTTTTTTAGATTTTTTTCATAAAGATTGCCAAGTTTACCATCGTATATTTTTATCAATATCCTTGTAGTATGTATGTTGATATGCTCCAAAAATTAAAAAATATTCAAGAAAAAATACATATTGCCATTTTATACCACAAGGTGTCAAATTATAAATTTTAATAATTAATTTTAAATTTTTTATAGTACTGCGAGTATTCTGCTTGTGAAATTTTTTCATTAAAATTTGTTCCAAATTTTATATTTTCACCTTTACTATTTATTATAATTTAATATTTTGATTACTGCATTAAATTTAATTCATTTTTATAACTTAAAAATATTTTTGAATTTTTTATCAAAATACGAACTTTTATTATCTGTAAAATTTTTGTACAAAATTTTTCAAAGTTTAGAATTTTAAATATTTTTACATCTTTCAATAAAATAGCTTGGATATAGCTTTTTGAAATTCTAATTCATTTTTATTAATATCAATTTTCTATCATAAGGATTTTTGCTCATAAATTTTTACGAGTTTGAAATTTTGAATTAACCTCTTTAAACAATTATTTTAATTCTTTTTGGCCAAAAATTTTTATAGGGATTTTTTAAATTAGGCCTCCTATTTGATTAAGTTCTTAATTAAATTTATCATGTGAAATTTTATTTTTTAAATACATAATTTTTAATTTGTTATAATTTAATCCTTATAATTTTTTTATCCAATTCAGATTTTTTCTCCAAATCATCATGAATTTTAGAATTATCTTAATGACTCATGCATGATGAGCTTGACAAAATTTATTAATTAAAACTTATCAAAATATCTAAGAAGTAAAAACAATTAAAAATAAAAAATAAAAAAAGACAGCCAAATTTGGCTAAGAGCAATTTCTTTCCCCTTCATCAAACCCTCCCCCTTATAAATAGGGGGAGGATCCTTTCATTTAGAGCTAATGGATTTTGTGCAAAAAATTTGCTATTTTGCTAATTATTTTCAAGCTTTCAAGGTAGTTTCTTTGTAATTTTTGCTTATTTTCTTCATCTCCCATCATTTTCTTTCCTTTTGTTGAGCTTGATGATTACTTGTGTTCATTTTAGACCTTTTAGTGGTGAATGAAATCAACATGGGGTGACTTGATTTCT
Source organism: Adansonia rubrostipa (assembly GCA_038381775.1). Classification (NCBI taxonomy): domain Eukaryota; kingdom Viridiplantae; phylum Streptophyta; class Magnoliopsida; order Malvales; family Malvaceae; genus Adansonia; species Adansonia rubrostipa. The sequence goes on along the minus strand of JBBYHM010367169.1, from coordinate 2,933 downwards.
TAAAATTTTAGTAAATTAAAACTTTGATAAATAAAATTGAGAAATCTAAATGAGAAACTTTGGAGTGTAAGTTAGTGAATATCAATAACAATAAAAGACAAGGGAAAAAAAAGTAAACTCAAGGATTTAGAGAGGTTCAGCCTCAATTGCCTACGTCCTCTACCTCGACCTCACCTGCCTCGAATTTTCATAATTCACTAACTTGAATTATCTACCTTTCAAGGATAAGGTATAACCTTTACATTCTCTATCTTTCAAGCCTAAGTTAGAAACCTTTACCTATATCTTTTGTGGCTAAGATAGAACCTTCTCCACTACTTTTGAAGGCTAAGTAGAAACCTCCTCTACCTTTCAATGGCTACAAAGATTTAAGTGTAAATAAATAAAACCTTTAAAGGTTAGGTGCTCATGAGAATTTTGGCTCAAAGGAAATATGTATCTAAAGATACAAAATGAATAATACAAAAATAGAAAGAATTAATCCTATACAAAGATAAACTACTTAGCAACAATGATAGGGAAAATGAAAGATATGACTCTAAGCACAATCTCTTGGTTCTTCTTGTTGTTGAAGGTGTTGGAGTGGCTTTTTAATAGCCTTGATCATGAGTCTAGCAGTTGGGAACATTTGGTGAAGGAATATAGCTGTTGGAGCCTTCAAAATGTGATTTCCTATTGTTCCCTGTGCCTCTGTATCGATACAATTAAGTGGGTATCGATACATTGTGTTTAACAGTCCAAAATATGACCGTTAAATAGTCCTGTATCGATACAGAAGGATCTGTCTCGATATATAAATAGTGATTTTTGCATTTTAAGGTTATTTAGCTACTGCCAAGTATTGTATCGATACATTCACATGAAAATCAATTTTAAAAGTTTTTTCATGACTTTAAAACATGTAAAACTTATCTAAAAAATGTTTTATATAAAAAATGTATTAAGAACACATTTTTGAGTACTTGAAGGAGTTAAAACACTTTTTAGTATTTCTCAAAGTGTTTACAAAATATTTCATGGAAAAATACTAATCTTGAAAATAATTAAACATAAGCTAATTAAGGTTAAGTTTTAGTTATATCAAAACTAGGATTAATTCAAAGCTAATATAGCTAACAATCTCCCACTTTTTGATAACACAAAACTTAAAGTGAATTTGCTTGTAAAACTTCCCCTTTGTCATTTAAAGATTTTCAATAAAACTCCTACTTCTTAAAAGTATTACGAATAAACTTTTGGAAATTTCATAAAAAGGTTTAGAAACACTTGGCAATGGCATTTTTGTTCATATTTGGCTTCAAGAATACCAACACACAATATTAAGGATTTCAATAATATAAAAAGTGTAAGCACATGTGAAATCCTCCTATTTGCTAGCATAAGCATATATATATATAAATGAAGTACAAGCAAGCAAATTAACCCAAGCAAGCAAATTAAAATCCTCTTATTTACTAGCATAAGCATATATATATGAAGTACAAGCAAGCAAATTAACCCCCAAAATTCTCTCTCTTTTTGGAATATCAAAAAGGTGATAATAGATTAATTCAAAGCGAAGGGTCTAATTTCAACAAGAATTCTAGAAGGTATATTAAGTATGAAACATTTAAGAACATGTCTACCAATTATTAAGAAAATATATGCAATTAAGTCCTAATGTGTAGTTCATCCAATTTTTGTATTCTTTTTAGTCATTTAAGCTCATTTAAGAGATAGAATATACCAATTGTTAAAGGATTTTAAGAATTATTAATCCAATTGGTGTTTTGGTGCATAATAGATACAAATTTTTGAATTTTTAGTACATATGCACACTACAATAGATGCCATATGAAAGGTTAAAAAAATTTTCGAGAAAAATGTAACAAACTTCCATAGGTTAAAAAATCATTTGCTCATTTATGATATGTCAATAAAATCATTTTAGCAAACATTCAATCAAAAAACATGCTTAAACATGAGAATTATGCACTTAGACATGTTCAAAGATTTATTGAAAGCAAACATTTTAGGCATACATTACATACTAGAATACCAACTATATAATTGGCTCATGTATGTCACCAAACATAATGCTAAAGAAAAATAATTTAATAGCATTTCTTTAATGATTACCTCAACCTTACTAAACTTTGATGATATGCTCATTATAACTTGGAGGATCATCATTTCTAGTGTTTGAGCATTCCTTGATGGTTTTGGTTTGATTTGAAGAGGTTATATGCTTAATTTGCTTCCTTTTGCTATGCAAGTATTCGTTCTTTTATGGATGGATTTATTGCCGTGAAACTTGCAAAACTTAAAAACAATTTTAACAAAAAATGAGCATTAGATGTACCAAGATTTTAATTATAAAAGAATATTCAACAAGCTTAGGTTTTGTTAGGAATGAAAGATGTTCAATGAGCCTAATGACATTTAAAATAAATGATACCAAATATTGATGAATGATGAACATTAAGCGTATATGGTACCAATTATTGCAAAAAAAATAATGGTGTATAGAAAAAGTTGTATTTTTTAGCATTATAAGGCAAGATGAGTACTTAATGCATTTGATTTGTGAAACACTCATCACTGAATCAAATATGATGTTTAAGCATGTGATGAGTCATGAAACAATGTTTATCAAGGTTTAGAAATCATGAAAACTCATTAAGGAGACCAATTTGCATTTAAGAGCCAAAAAAAAATGAAATTGGTCATTATTCACTAGTTGTGTCGATACAGGGGCTTTTGTATCGAAACACATAGTGATGTATCAATACAAAGTTCATTGTATCGATAAAAGCTGGGTTTTTTATTCATTGTATCAATACAGGCTCCAAGTATCAATACATGCCTTGAGTTTTTTGAAAAATGCTTAGAAAAATATGCAATTTGGCATTCCAAAACCCATGATTTTATATTCTAATGCAAACTTTTGATTT